>JANTQI010000036.1:80027-128644 GCA_032988985.1 Emmonsiellopsis sp. PD_5 | reverse complement strand
AAAAAAAAAAAAAAAAAAAAAAAAAAAAAAACTGGAACAGAAATTTAACTTACCATCTCCGCAGCATATTCTTTCTCCTCGCAACCCAGGTCTACTGGAGCGTCCACTGCGCCCTGCGCACCATTCCAGTCAAAGCGATAGCTGCGAATCGCGACGCTTCCCTCAGGGGGAAAGCCGAGGCTGGAAACGCTATATATTTCGATGTCATAGCTGTCCGGAACGGTCCTTGTTCCCGCAAGGATCTTGATAGTGTTGTTAGAAGTGGTGGCAAACACGTCAAATAGACGGTCGGAGGTCGCGGTTGTTGCAGGACGATTGCCGGTCATGTTGGCGTAGTAGTTGTATACATGCCACTCGCCGTTGGGTTGATATGTGCCGTCGTCACTCTTGTAAACCAGGTTTGCCATGAAGTCGTGCAACTCAGAGCCTGAACCCCAATTCGCACGGAGGCCCCGAGCGTTATGCCGCTCGAGTTGGGCGAGATAGAAGACTGAGTTGGCTGGGTTCTGCTCTGTTGGCCAGGCATACTCATTGATATCAAAAGGTCTTTCTGGCAAACCGAATTTGTCACGCAAGGTGTGGAAGTCGGGTATAGTGGTGTCAGGTTCGCGCTCCCAATCTCCGATTTGGTGCCAGGAATAAATGTCAGGAATGGTCTTAGCCTCAGAGACAGCACTCATCCAGTCTGTCCAGTTCCTGTCATTTAGGGTGGGCGAATGAGCCATCGAGGGACCGCTAATCAGAGTGTCGGGAAGTTCGCGCCTTAAATGATAATGATGAGAAGCTATTTTCGATATGAACAGGAGGAAAGGAGACTAGCTTACTTAAAGAACTGGTGAGCTCGAACATAATAATCTAGATACTGCGGCCACGAACGAGCCCAGAAGATGTCAAGATCCGGCTCATTCCAGAGATCTATCACCAGGCCATCAAGCATGTCATTGGCCTTGATATCCTTGACCAACTGAGTGAGAAAGGCGTCCGTTTCGGACCAGTCACCATCATCGCCGGGGAAAGGTGAACTCGAGTCGGAACCTCCATCAGCACCCCACATATCATGGACCAGCAAGATGAGGTCGCCGTTATACTTGCGGGTGGTTCGATAGTTGGACAGCGCCGAGTTGAAGCGCCCAATATACCCCTCGTAACCCCCCTCTGCCCACCCTGGGTCAGATATCTGAGCACCACCCGCCCGGCAGGCGTTGAACTTGATTCCAGTAACTAGCGAGTCGGGAATCGAATTGTCAGCTTCGGTGCCATTGTCTGGCCAGCCATAGATGAAACCCGCCCCAAGAAACGCAGCCTCGCCAATCGAGGTTGCAAGATCAATTGTTGCCGGTGTTACACTCCTGCTCTCTATTGCGCTGCATTGGAATGAAACAGAGCCCAGGCTGGTCAGCCATAGGGAGGATATGAGGGCCGAACGACCAAACCAAGACGGCGCCATTGGAATGGAACGAACACAAAATGGGACTTATGGGAAGCCGAGAAAGGGCATGTATAAGGGGAAAGCGATGGTTGATCCATTGAACTATGTGAGTGAGGCTTTCACCGTTATTTATATATGAAACGCGGGATCGAGCTATACGAACGAACGGTCTTTTCCCAGCGAACCTGATACTCGGGAAATGGAGATGTTCAATCGACTAGGAGTCTTTTACGATGAATCTCCGGTGGCGTTATTATTGAGTTATATTCCGGTGGGGTGAGGATCCCTGCAAATATCCGGGGAATGATGATGAACAGGATGATGTATGATGTATCCCCGTCGGCAACACAGCTTGGAGTTTCTCCACGTCTGATAAATTGATAATCCTCCATCTCCGGTGGCGCTCCCCGGTTGAGACAAGTGATGGACGGCAATTCCTCTTCCCCGAATGATTCTTAACATAAAGCCGGAACCCTGGTCCATTCATCACTGTACGAGATTGTTGTTAGCCGACTCTTGTGCAAATCAACGCCTCCCCCTCTTCCAAGGTTGTATAAGGATTAGCTACATATATCACAGAAGATCACACACGCCATGCTCGAGCACCTAGATACAAAGTTAGTCTACACCTTCGACGCGGAGACATTATGGATCGAGCCCTGGGGTGAAAATGCCCTGCGCATCCGCTCGACTCGCGCGCCACAGATGCCCGACCAAGACTGGGCACTTCTCGCGCCATGTTCGGTATCGCCGGTCATCGAAATCGACTCCAGCGGACGAGGTTCAATCCAGAATGGCAAGGTCAAGGCCACAATATCCAGCCGCGGCAAGATTGAGGTGCACAATGCCCGCGGCGAGCTTCTTCTGGAGGAATATGCCCGCAACCGCAAGGATCTTCTCGACCCCAAATGCAGCTCCCTCAATGTGGACGCCCGCGAGTTCAAACCCATCGCCAACAGTGAGAGCTACCACCTTACAGCCCGCTTCGAGAGCGTCGACCCGGATGAAATGCTGTTTGGAATGGGTCAGTATCAACAGCCTTTCCTGGACCTCAAGGGACATGAACTCGAGCTGGCCCATCGCAACTCACAGGCTAGTGTCCCCTTTGCTGTCTCATCCCTTGGTTATGGTCTCCTCTGGAATAATCCCTCAATCGGGCGGGCCTTCCTGGGGCGCAATATTATGTCCTTTGAAGCTCGTTCGACCACTACTCTGGATTACTGGATAGTCTCAGGAGATAGCCCTGCGGAAATTGTTGAAGCCTATGCCACCGCGACGGGCAAAGTCCCCATGATGCCCGAGTATGGCCTGGGATTCTGGCAGTGCAAGCTCCGCTACCAGACCCAGGAAGAGCTCTTGCAAGTAGCTCGAGAGTATAAGCGTCGCCAGCTGCCCATCGACCTCATCGTTATCGATTTCTTCCACTGGCCGCTGCAAGGAGACTGGCGGTTTGACAACACCTACTGGCCAGACCCGGAGGCTATGATCAAGGAGTTAAAAGAGCTGAACATCGAGTTGATGGTCAGTGTGTGGCCGACTGTCGACAAGAGGAGCGAAAACTACAGGGAGATGGTGGCGAAAGGGTACCTCATTCGGACAGATCGCGGTGTGAGGATGGCCATGGATTTCCAGGGGAATACAATCCATTTCGATTCCACCCATCCTGGCGCCCGCGAATACGTCTGGGAAAAGTGCAAAGCGAACTACTATGACAAGGGGATCCGGGTTTTCTGGCTTGATGAAGCCGAACCCGAATACAAAGTCTATGATTTCGATAACTACCGATACTACCAAGGCCCCAACACAGCCATTGGGAACATTTACCCACGCGAGTATGCCAGAGCGTTCTATGAGGGTATGGAGAAGGAGGGGCAGAAAAACATTATCAACCTGCTCCGTTGTGCGTGGGTAGGCAGCCAGAAATATGGAGCCTTAGTTTGGAGTGGTGATATTGCCTCGTCCTGGGACAGCTTTCGCAACCAACTGGCCGCCGGTCTGCACATGGGAATCTGCGGTCTGCCCTGGTGGACAACGGACATTGGAGGCTTTCATGGTGGCGATCCTACTGACAGCAAGTTCAGAGAGCTCTTTGTCCGCTGGTTCCAATGGGGGGCCTTTTGTCCCGTTATGCGGCTTCACGGCGACCGTGAACCCAGACAGCCCCCCATGGGGACAGAGGGGGGTGCTTCCTGTGCGAGTGGTGCCGACAACGAGGTCTGGTCATATGGGCCCGAAGTTTACGAGATTTGTAAGAAATATATGCTTCTTCGAGAGAGACTTCGGGACTATACTCGCGGGCTGATGAGGGAGGCGCATGAGAAGGGAACCCCTGTCATGCGCACGCTGTTCTATCAGTTCCCGGAAGATGCGCAGTGCTGGAAGATTGGTACCCAGTACATGTATGGCGACAAATACTTGTGCTGTCCCGTTTTACATCCGGGCCAAAGAGCGTTGAAAGCGTACCTGCCGGTGTTGAGCAACGGCAAGTGGTTCCCATTCGAGAATGGCCAGGAGGAGACTGCGGGTTATGAGGGAGGTCAGTGGATTGAGATTGATGCAGCTTTGGAGTGGATGCCTGTATTTAAGCATGTGCAGTAACCATATTTGGGGCTCGGACTGGGAAGAAATCCATAGATTAAATGATAAGTGGAAGAAGTTGTTTAAAAAAAAGGCTCATGATAAGTCTTACCAGGAACCCCCCCTGACCCAAACATTTCGCCGTGGTTTTGTAATACGGTTCGCGTTTTGATAGTGCCGCATCATCATGCATAGATTCTATTCCCAGCCCAGGGTCCCGGGTCACCCAGTGTACCGGTCACTGTTTGGCGAGATAAACATTATCCAGGGCATGAGCAAGTTAGGAAAACATGAGAGAAAACGGCCGCAGAAGAATTAACTTTGAATAATTAAATACCCTAGAAGTATAAAACCGAGAAATCATTCAATGACAAAAGTGTACTTCAACTGCATGACCTAGAATGCCAACGGGGAGCCTATCCAATTTCCTCCTCCACATAATCTCCTCTATGGGGCAGGGCAGATGGTTTTGGCCCAGGACCTGGGTCAATATCGTTCTCATTAAATCAGCCACGAGAATCCCCCACTGTCACTGGGACGCCAGCGTCAAGAAGACTCCGAACAAGAGCTTAGGCGTCTTGATCCTCGGCATTCTCGTAGTGAACACCAGCACCATGGTCGAGAGGTAGAGTTGCAGTGCAGTGCATATCATGTACCAAGGCTCTGCCGAGTTCCTTCCGTGGATCGGGTTTCTTCGCGATGCTTGAGAGTGCATTCCCCGTCCGATTCATTCCTAGCACAAGTATATTCTTTCCAGAAGGGCCCGTACTGTCGATTCGTGTCCCATTTCCGCATGCAAAAGAAGCGCTTTCCGCCCTGCTCAAATCATTCTTCCACAAAGGTTCCGTCCTTGGGCCTCGAAGCAATCGGGAAACGATATCGAATTTTCCAAGCCGCGCCGCTCTAATCAGGGCACTCCGATTCACGACATCTTTCTGGTCCGGAATGGCCGCCTCTTCAATAACACATCAGCAAACTTTCACGCCCCCTCTACAAGTCGCATAGTCTAGAATAGGCGGACCAGAGATAAACCCCCGCTCAATGTCAAGCCACTTATCGATAACGAATTGAACCGCATCTTCATCCCCACGCCTTGAAACCCAACGTAAAAGTTGTGCCAATTCATCCGCCGTGAAATCATGTTGGCGCCGTGACAATTCATCCAGTATTAATTGCATAAGGCTCGGGCTCCCTTTCTCCTTTGCTGCATTGCGGAGTACATCTTGCAACTTTTGCACGTCGATTTCTGCTCCGTATTTCTCCAGTAGAAGCCGCACTATGGGCTCATGGTCCCTCGTTGCCGCCGCGCGTAGTGCGAGCTTCAAATCGAATCCACCCAGTGTGGACACGTCAGGGTTGCAATCTATTGCGAGACGGACCGCGTCTACGCATCCGCTTCCAGCTGCGGAGATCAGCGTCCTGCCAGTCCAGTCGAGAACGAGGCTGATTCCAGCTGTCTGTAGTGGTCGCATAACGCGGTGGAATCCAGCCTTGGCTGTGAAATTGACGATATCCCGGTGAATACCTTTGTTGCGAGAGCAGCATTTGGAAAGGTGTGTTGCGTCTATTTTTGATAATTCTCGGAGGATCTTGTCTTCTGGAGCCTTCCCTGCCAAGAGAGTGACAATCCCCTTCGCGGTAAGAACCACATCCCTCTCGAGAATTATATCCCAGCGCTCTGGAGATTTAACATTAGTGGTTTATATTCGTGCCAAGGTTGGGCCGGGCGTAAAAAGAAAGGGTATTTTCACTAACTGCAGACGAGTCGCCAGTTGTATAGGTCTTCCCGCAACTCTTTCGTGCTAGGCCATCGAGAGAAATGTCCGGGGGACAAAATCTGAATAAGGAGTTCTGTGGGAATAAAGGAGAGGGACATGGTGATTGTCTGAGGATCTCTGTAAATCTGTTTTTTCTGTTCCCGGCGCCTTGGGAAGGGGATGGTAGCTTAACTTTATGAAGAAAATTTGCAAGTTCTTCTGGAATGCCGGTGTTACCGGTGTTAACGGACGAAAGAAACAGTAACATTGATCAGCACTGCAAGCTGCAGGCTCTCTGGTTCCTTCATGCAAAGCATGAATCGGTGTTGAAGAACGAATAATGGCAGGTTGTTGTTGTGTCACCAAAGCAATGTCCCCACTTTCAGCGCCAAGATGTCTCGCGGGCTCGGACCCACAGCCCGAACCATGGAACACATTTTAAGCTTATCCAGACATTGGGCAAGAACTTGATGAGTAAGCTCTCCGCTTCGCTTTTGGATGCATTCAACTTGTCGCCATTGCAATCCTGATGTTTCCTGAGAAAGTAATAGACGGACAGGTACCAGAAATAAAATTGGGAACCACCCATACCAGAGTGAGACTAGAATTTCTCCGGGTTTTTGCAGCGCCACCCACATGACGGAAACTACTGTTCCCTAAAAATAGACATGCAAATGCAGCGACCCGAGCGTTATGGCGGTTTGGTTCCCTTTCACTGGGCCCTTAATCGCATTGTCCATCACCTATGGGCCATGGCGTTCGGATAGAAATATCGCTCGGAAATAAGCCAAAGTCCGTGGCGCTCGAGTATACAAAGTAGATAAAGACTTGAAACCAACAATATGCGGATAATGCAAATCGACATTTGATACTGCATATGAATATTATTCTCTTGTATGTCTTTTCAAACCGAAGAATGCAGGAAATATTTATGAAAGGAGGCGAAGGAGCCAATAGCAACATGCGGTCTGGCATTACCAGTCGGAGAAGGGCTGCAAACTTGCAGTAAGTAACACAGGGCTATCGGATGGGACTGTGAAGCGGCTCGTGCAAAACGTACAAGGCACCGGGGAAGCTGGCTTGCGCTGACCGTATGGGAATAGCCGAGAGATGACGACAGCCGCCTATAGCTCTTACTATATAGACCAATCCGGTAGGACATAGATTCCCTATGCAGTAGCGGTTTTTGAGCAATAGGAAAGTTCGGTAATTGGCCCAAAGTTGTGGAGGGCTCCGAGACAGAGGGCAGCATCCAATAATTTCTCGACGGATAGCGTCTGATGGGTTAATCCAAATCTTCGCGACGTAGACAAGGAACCAGTTCTCCAGCCCGCTCGGAGACACCAAACCTACCTGTTCGCTCACTGGCTACTTCGGTACCGAACAATTTAGCGTTGAAGAAATTCCGGCAGGTCAGATCTGTTATGTGGCCACCATTGCTGTAGGCCCAGTGTCGGGACAAATAACTGATTGGTTCTTGATCCAACTCATATTTGGGCTGTCAGACGGTAGGGCTGTGGCTCAGATGGCCGCTGAGGGTATAAGCTGCCATGAAAGTAATGCTGTGCGATCTAGGGATGTGCTATTAAGCGTCCCGCACGTCGCTAGGGGGTAAATCCGCGACGGTTTAATCTATTCAAGTTGCACAGTTGGGAGAGAAATTGGTATCCTCCAGATAAGATCCCGGAATTCATGACTCTGGCTTGCAGTTTCCCATCGCCAAATCCTGTAGATTTCTTCCCAGAGTGAAATTGGTTCGAATAGGGTGCGACCCCAGTAATTCTTCACGCCGTTCGTTCGAAAAAACACCCAAGAAAACCATCCTGGGTGGCGAATTGGTCGGAGGGGACGAATGGGTTACGTTCGTGTTTTTGATGATGCCCATTCGAGTGTTTTGTTGTAACTGCCGGAGATAAAATGTTCCGGTCACGTGCAATAAATTAAATGTGTCACGTGATATGAAAAAGTGCTGTCTGCATCAACCACTGACGACAAATAAAATAGATTAGGAGAACATGAGATTTCTATTATTATATCCTTAGGTTCCATGTCATCCACATTGATTACATTATATAGCTGAACCCTTACCTCTCGAGCGACCTATCATGCATGCCACCCAGTAATCCCATTCCGGATCGCTCGGATATATGGCGGATGAGACAACGCTAGACCACAGCTCGTCTGATTTCCTGCGGAGTTAGGAGTGTTTGTGAACGGAGCAATCTAAATGACATTCGCCTGATCATACCATTCGCCCACGTTAATGATGAGTCTCAGCAACCTTCCCTCCTCCGCCGGGAACGGAGGCTCGCTGTCTGATGCTGCGTCGGCCAGATCCACCCACGCCTCCAGATCATCAGCTGGTGGTCTAAATAACAGCCAGCATCACCAAACGCCGAGCTTGAAACGGAGCGTTCAGGCGGCTTTTGACGGTAATTATCTCACTTCTTTATATTAAACTTTATTTTCGTTTTTGCCCGCGAATTCATTCGGCCGATCCCGATCTCTCAACTGGGCTTGCGCTACCCACTTCTCTCTCGTTACCTCCACCTTTGTATCCATCCGTCGGGTTTCGGTTTGCCCCATTATTCACAGCATTGAACATTCGCACAGCTGAAGGTCAATTTTCAACTGGCTGGACTTACCTAGCTCCATAGCCTCGGAGCTAGGAAGCTGCCTTCTGGAATTATTCCGCGAGACCAAGAGTGCCTTCGCGCTTCGTCCCTGCACCATTCAAAGTCTTTAATTTTGATATCTTCCACTCGTATCTCTTCCTCTTTTTTCTCCTCCTCTACCAATCTTCCCATACACCCTGAGGCATGCGAAATTTCTGCCCGAGTTTCGTCCGTTTCGCCAAATCACACTTACACTACTGCGGCAGCTGTGTGTCCTAGCTACCATGTCAAAACGCCGCTTTCATGACATCAACTCCTTGAGAGCTAGTGTTTTGCGAGGTAACTTTTCAACTCTTAATCATGATGCTGCATTTACACCGCTGTGGCTACATTCTACCTTCCGTTGACAGCCACGCTGGAATTTACAGCTTCGCAATCTGTCCTTATCTAGCTGGGGTCAGATCTTGGATGGCATTTCAATTTGACCCACCCTCCCCAATACCCCATGCTGGCTAGCTTCCTTTTTCTTGCCCGTGCTGACGTTCACTTATTCTCCGCGCCCCAGCGTTCTTCTATTCCCTAGAGGCCCCGTTGCGGATTTCAAGATGTAACTAACTGAGTTTTCAACTACAGACACACTTGAATCCAAAAAGTCGCCTGGCTGTGGCTACACCAGTAAAGTTCATATTCGGGAAAAATACCATATAGTTGGGTTTATTAGCAGTGGTACCTATGGTCGGGTTTACAAGGCTGTGGGCAAAAATGGCAAAAAGGGTGACTTCGCTATTAAAAAGTCGGTGGTTCGATTCTACCCCGAAAACTCCGTCCCATCTGCTAATAGTTGTAGATTCAAACCGGATAAAGAAGGAGAAATGGTTCAGTACACTGGCTTGTCTCAGTCCGCCATTCGAGAAATGGCATTGTGTACTGAGTTATCCCACGCCAACGTCGTCCAGTTGGAAGAAATCATTCTGGAAGACAAATGCATCTTTATGGTCTTTGAATACACTGAACACGATTTGTTACAAATTATCCACCACCACACCCAACCGCAACGGCACGCGATACCCGCGCCGATGGTAAAGTCGATCTTATTCCAACTTCTCAACGGCCTGTTATATCTCCACAGCAACTGGGTCCTTCATCGAGATCTCAAACCTGCAAATATTCTGGTCACTTCTAGTGGTGCAGTCCGAATCGGTGATCTAGGTCTAGCTCGTCTATTTTACAAGCCTCTCAACTCCCTTTTCTCCGGGGACAAAGTGGTCGTAACAATCTGGTACCGTGCCCCAGAGTTACTGCTTGGTAGCCGCCATTACACACCCGCCATCGACCTGTGGGCTGTCGGTTGTATATTCGCTGAGCTCCTCTCACTCCGCCCAATCTTTAAAGGGGAAGAAGCCAAGATGGATAGCAAGAAGACTGTCCCGTTCCAACGCAACCAGATGCTCAAGATCATCGAGATCCTGGGTATGCCCAACAAGGATCGCTGGCCGGGCCTTGCTTCCATGCCTGAATACAACCAGCTCACGACTATGGCAATGGTCCGCGGCAGCCACCTACCCAAAACGTCGAATCTACAGGCCTGGTATCATACCTGTCTGAAGTCTGCAGGGTACGCGTCATCTCCAACTGGTTCTCCTGGAAATGAGGGCTTCGATCTCCTCTCCCGGCTACTGGAATATGATCCATCAAAACGTATAACGGCCGAGCAAGCGTTGCATCACGAATATTTCCGCATCGGAACGCCTGTAACGGCAAACTGCTTCCAAGGGTTCGAAGGGAAATATCCTAATCGAAGAGTTAGTCAGGATGATAACGATATCCGAACTAGCAGTTTACCAGGCACGAAGAAGAGCGGGTTACCTGATGATACTTTGACCGGCCGTGCTGCCAAACGACATAAAGAAGGTTGATTTTGTTGAGCGTTTTTATTTCAATCTTTTTTTTATTTGTTTCTTCGGCTCGAATGTCGTCTTACCATCGACCAACAAGGGCGTTGTTTCTTTTTCTTTTCTTTCTGGGAGATGGGCGGAGTTTGGCGATGATATCCTGGCTTAATAAATTTCCTAGCATTGTGGTGGGACTTGGATACGTTTGGAGTTCGGCCTTATCGTTGCTCCGTGTGTGACTTCTTGCTTTATAGTCCCTTCTTGTCCTTTTTGCTACTGGTTTTCAATTTTTTAAGCACCATGGTCATGAAATTTGAATGCGGATAGAAAAGAATAAAATCCTTTTCCCTTTCCAACAGTGGAACCAACGAATCACGGCCTCGTAATATCAAGTTATCAACCCCATGATCTAGATTGCGGCTAACAAGCTCAGGCAAACCTAATTTCCAAATTCCAGAGACGCTAGCCAGTTGTCAGTTGATCCCCTACTAGGCTCTTGATATGGAATCTGCCCGGTTTGATTCCTCAAATGCACGGGCATGAACCGCCAGCCACCCAGGTATACGTATGACGAATAATCAGTGGCTGAGGAAGATGGCGAATCTATTCTGGATGATTAAAAGGTGGGTATTCCCAGAGAGTTAAAATTTTAAATACATGTGGCGGGAGGGGTTCAGTCAGACCAACTAAAAAACTTGATTTTTTAAGATCATGCAGGAGATGGAAGTATCCGCTCTACTTCCTATTTGTGGTTGCTTGTGAGAGGGGAGGAGTGATAATACATACCTTGCGAGCCATCCATTGGGAATGAAGAACATTCACTAAACTTTCTTTTTCTTTTTTGATATAAATACATAACCACCAAGCACTCCGCCTCCAACATCCAACTTCATAGTCCAACGACAACACCAGGAAGAGATACTACATCCATCCTACCCGCCCGCCACCAACAGCCGCCCATTTTGAAACATCTCACAACCATCTCACAGCCAATAACAACAGCACAGTCTCTTTGTACTGGAAACTGGAAGATTCCCCGCTTTTTTTCGAGATCCCTATATAAAGGATCGCTAGGAACCCCCCCTCTGCTTCGTGGATCTTCCATTCAAAGCGCTATCTCTATCTATCAACCAGCCTATCCCTCACAAACAACACAACTCGCATAACTCGAACCCCTTCCTCCAAACCTCGCCATCATACCTATCAAAAAACCCACCATTAAGCGAGGTTCTGATACATCATCCATACCCCAGCGACGCATCATCACCTTGAACACATAATAGCCCCGAGCCACACCGAACTTCCCCCATCCACAACAACCTCAAAAACCACAACCGCCACAACCTCAACCAACCCACCCACAACAATGCCCTTCTTCTACCACAAACGCATAGGCGGCAAAAACGTCTCCACAGGCGTCACCGTCGACCGCCACGGCGTGCATAGGACGCCGTGGACTTTTAGAATCGGACGGTGTATGTGTTTTAGATAAGGGATGTTGTTACTCATATTTGGACCTGGGAGAAGGGGGGGTATGGTCATGCGAGTCGTGGAGGAGGTTATGGGTAGCTGGAGTTTTGTCTCGGGTGGGGGGAAGGGGAATGAGGATGGATGGGTGCTGGGATTGTTTTTGGGGGGAGGTTACGATTTGCGATAGTTAACTGGCTTGCTTGGGTCGAGGGTGTTCTATGACTGGTTGCTACGGTTCGGTTCTGTTTTTTTTTTTCTCTTTTCCAAGTATTTCCTTTTGATACCTTTTTGCGTTGTGATATAGGAGAACACACGGGGTTTACTTTGATCTATGTAGCTTGCGACGGAGGTATGGTGTATTCTGTTTGCAGGTCATTTTTCTCAAATTTGATATTTTTGTTCCTATAGGAATGATGTCCTGTAATGGAACATAAATGATTCACCGGCATAACCATATGGAATAAATAGAACCCAGCAAACTCATAACATAACGCCGTGAACCCATTCCCTCCCCCGCTGGTATCGTGACCATATATTGTGTTTTCATGCTGTTAATACATTCCTACCCCCGCAGAACTCCAGAAGCCCAGTGAATAGGAAATACTCGAATCATATCGTAACGTATCAGTACCCTATCCCATCGCTGTTAGAATGACTTCATACCAAAATCACCAAGAGCAAGAAAACCTACCACTTTGTTCCCTCCTATTATCCCCCCCATCACCGCCATCGTCACCATCCCCACGCGTCCCAGACGCAGAAGCGCGACCACCCGCCTCACTAATCCCCTGATCATCACCTCTCAATTTCTCAAAGTACGCCTTGATATCCTCAGCCCCAACCGGCTGTCCGCTTTCCGCGAACGGCTTCAGAAACTCCTTCACCTTATCCTTCAAATGGTTGTATACCATCACCCCTTCAATCGCACGAACACGGTCCACGTTGCTTAATGCCGCCTCGCCACGATCAAGGAGGCTGCCTGTGCCATGACTACCGCCGCCATTGGCGTTGTCGTCTCCGGCTTCGGAAAGTGGAGGCTCGTAGGTATCCTCTTCCTCGCGGAGTTGGGGGTGGGGGATTAAATTGGGGAAGCAGGATGAACAGTGGCAGAGATGGTCGCGGAAATCTTCTTTGAGGAATAGGGAAAAGGTGCCTGTGGGAGCTTGAGGGGGGAGGGAATCATGTTTTGGTTTTGGTCTGGGGGCCTCGGTTGGTTGGCTTTCAGCACCTGTAGTAAGGGTTGCTGTAGGCTCCTCCTTTGGTCGTTTTGCGTAGGGTTCCTCGTCTGAATTTTCCTCCGGCTTGCGCTTTTTGCAAGTGGTTTCCGGTGGTGATGTTTTGGCTTCTTCAGTGGCTTCTGTAGCAGATGTTCCCTGTGCTGGATCTGGTGCGTCCTTTTTGTAAAATGCTGGGAGGAATCCAGGAGTCCCAGCATACCGTTTCAGCCAGGGATTCGAGTCTAGACATTTGTAGCAAATGAATGCCACAAAGTCGTCCTCGTGTGGGAAGCCTGGAGGAAGTGGCGGTTCCTCATCCGCTTCTTCATTGTGCGCAGGCGCATCTGCATCTGTATTATGTTCACTCTTCTCTTTGTTCTCCACTGCAGGCCCCTCTTTCTTCACATTATCTGCCCAGTCGCGCGGAAGGCCCGCCAGACACTCGGGATGGTACCAGTCCTCGCCACAACCTCCAGTTTCAACTGTTCCTAAGCCAAGACATTGAAACATCGTCCCTTTTTCATGGTGCGGATCATATGTCGCTCCACATCCACAGAATCTATTGCGGAAGTTATGGCTGTACTTGTTATTGAGTGCGGGTTTTTCAGAATGGACCCCCTTGGTTCCGGTGCTCGATGCTCGAAGGGTACAGGGTGAGGTGGTGGGTAGACGCGTTGTTCCGCAATCGCACACAAAATTGCGCTTGGTAAAAAGTTCGACAAGCGTATGTTCACCGTGACAGGAGATGGAGCACGAATAGCAGACACCTGCGGCGTTGTATGGTTCATTTGGGTCGTCCGGAGGAGGGTTGCATGTGAGGCAGGAGAAAAGGCTTTGGCGGAGAGCGCCTAGAGGTTGGGTGCAAGTATCAAAGGCCTGTATTTTGTGGTGAGCCAAATTGCATACGCGCATGTCGGATATGATTTGCTTACATATGGCAAAGCCTCGCGCGCATCGGCTTCCAGCTGTAGCTGGGTGTTGATAAAACTGTAAGAACACGGTGATGATTAGATACCAACTGTCACAATGATTGAAAGACATCGCGCAACTGTAGACAGAAGGATAAATGCAATATTGACTTACTCTGATGCCGTTTGCGAGTCGGTAGAGAGGAGGCTATCTCTACGTTGCCGCTTGTTCTCTACCTCTGGTGTTGCCCCGTTTGCGAGGGTCTGGGAACTTGGCGCATCCATCGTAGACGAGTCCAGGAGACAAGCAGCGTGATCACACGCAAGTTATTCAATATCAACAACGCGCTCCAGAAATCCAGAATAAGGAGCAGAAAGAAGCAGAGTCGCGTGTTTGCGACGAGATGAAGTCCGCGTTCCCATTAAGCGCTGTTTGTCTTGTTTGCATCCTCGCCGCCTTTCCCAATCGGGGTTTAATTGGGACGCGTCCTGCACGCGTTTTGGTCGCGTCGTGTTCGGGTCTTTCACGTCTGAAGATTTCGTCCTCCTTTCACTCTCTTGCAACAACATCTCTCTTCCACGCCACCCATCCCACACTCTGCTGTTCTAAGATTGCATTATATCTCGTAATTGGGAGGTATTTACGGCATTGCAGGCCACATAACACCATTTACTTCCTTCCAATATGAGGTATGGAGCCTTGTTTAAGGGCCGAATTCCACACAGAACGACCAGTGCTGACGATATATACAGTTCGCCTCTACATCCGAGCGCTTCGGCCGCAAATCGTGGCCTAGGAAGCCTCACAAGACGAAAGCGATCGCGTGAACCTGATGACGATAATTCTTCCGCTCCTCCACCGTCCAGCCGTGAGTAAACTGATCGTCGGATTGTGAGTCGGGCATTGCTAACAAAGAAACAGCGCCGCCTTCATCTCCCCCAATGCTGCCTCTTGACGATGATGCAGCCAACGACCTCGACGAAGAGGCAGATTTCATTGGGGATATTGACGACATTGATGAGATGGCCGAGGACGAGGACGGAATCGACCTTTTCGCGGATACGTTCGAGCGTGACTACAGGGAACGTGACCAGGAGACATACGAGGGAGCCGACATCGATGACACCGGGGACCATGAAGAACTGGATCTGGCCACCAGAAGACAACTAGAAGCTAGACTAAACAAACGTGATCGCGAACTTGCCCGCAGACGGCGCATGCCTGCAGCATTCTTGCAAGACGATGACGATGACGGGAATGTCGACTTGACCAGACAACCTCGCAGACGACGACACCACTATGATGAGGATGCTGACGAGATGGATATGGATATCATGGACGAAGAAATGACACTGGAAGCCCTGGCTGAAATCAAAGCTGCCAACGTAACGGAATGGGTTGCTCAACCCTCCGTCCACCGATCTATCTATCGCGAATTCAAGTCCTTCTTGACCGAATTCACCGACAAGGATGGTACTTCCGTCTACGGAACTCTCATTCGAAATCTGGGTGAAGTCAACGCGGAATCGCTCGAAGTTTCATACGCGCATTTGAGTGATACTAAGGCTATCGTGGCTTATTTCTTAGCCAATGCTCCCGCTGAGGTGCTCAAAATTTTCGACCAGGCGGCAATGGAGGTGACTCTTCTGCACTACCCAGACTACCATCGCATCCACAACGACATCCACGTCCGCATTACCAACCTCCCTGTCATGTACACGCTCAGACAACTCCGCCAAAGCCACCTTAACTGCCTGGTTCGTGTCAGTGGAGTTGTGACGAGAAGAACTGGTGTCTTCCCGCAGCTGAAATATGTCATGTTCAACTGTACCAAGTGTGGTATTACCCTGGGGCCTTTCCAGCAGGAGGCAAATGCTGAGGTCAAAATCTCTTTCTGCCAAAACTGCCAGAGCCGTGGCCCCTTTACGCTGAACTCTGAAAGGACCGAGTATCGCAACTACCAGAAATTGACGCTGCAAGAGTCTCCCGGAACCGTCCCCGCTGGTCGACTTCCGCGACACAGAGAAGTCATCCTTCTTGCAGATCTCATCGACTCTGCCAAACCGGGAGACGAAGTCGAGATTACTGGCATTTATCGCAACCATTATGATGGCCAGCTGAACAACAAGAACGGCTTCCCAGTGTTTGCAACCATCCTGGAAGCCAATCATATCGTAAAATCCCATGATCAGCTTGCTGGTTTCCACCTGACGGAAGAGGATGAACGACAAATTCGAGCTTTGTCCAGAGATCCGCAAATCGTCGACAAAATCGTCCGCTCCATTGCACCCAGCATTTATGGCCATGAAGACATCAAAACTGCTATCGCGCTTTCCCTCTTTGGCGGTGTCAGCAAGGAGGCCCAGGGTAAAATGTCTATCCGCGGTGATATCAATGTCCTCCTCCTCGGTGACCCCGGAACTGCCAAATCCCAGGTTTTGAAATACGTTGAAAAGACTGCCCATAGGGCGGTATTTGCCACAGGGCAAGGTGCCAGTGCCGTTGGTCTTACAGCTTCTGTGCGTCGTGATCCGTTGACGAGCGAGTGGACACTCGAAGGTGGAGCGCTGGTGCTTGCTGATAGAGGCACATGTCTTATCGACGAGTTTGACAAGATGAACGACCAGGACCGTACGTCTATCCACGAAGCTATGGAACAACAGACCATTTCCATTTCCAAAGCCGGTATCGTCACCACACTTCAAGCACGCTGTGCAATTGTCGCAGCAGCCAATCCTATTGGTGGCAGGTATAATAGCACTATCCCGTTCTCCCACAATGTTCAATTGACGGAGCCCATTCTCTCGCGTTTCGATATCCTTTGCGTTGTTCGGGACACAGTAAACCCAGACGAAGACGAACTCCTGGCAAAATTCGTTGTTAATTCACATTCTCGCGCCAACCCTCCCCGACCACAGACCGATGAATACGGCAACCCTGTTTCCCGAGAAACATCCGGCGACGATGAGGATGAAGAAATGGCCGATTCGCCTCCAGGCAGTAGCGATGCTGGAGATAGCATTCCCCAAGAACTTCTCCGGAAATATATTCTGTACGCCCGCGAGCGGTGCCGACCTAAGCTATACCAGATCGACCAGGACAAGGTTGCTCGCCTCTTTGCGGACATGAGAAGAGAGAGCTTGGCGACCGGAGCATATCCCATCACCGTAAGTGCTTAAACTTAGCAATCAAACCCTCCCTTGGCCTCTTAGAAACCAAAACTGGATGCTAACTTTTGTCCCTTTAGGTTCGTCATCTTGAAGCCATAATGCGTATTGCTGAATCATTCTGCAAGATGCGTCTATCAGACTACTGTTCATCTCAAGATATCGACCGGGCCATTGCCGTCACCGTCGACTCGTTCATCAGCAGTCAGAAAGTCAGCTGTAAAAAGGCGCTTGCCAGAGCATTTGCTAAGTATGTCATCCCAACCCTGGCACGGCTATCTCCGCACCATACTAACGCCTTACTCTACAGATATACTCTGGCTAGACCTAATACTCAGAGACGGAGGGGAGCCGCTGGCGGTGCTAATTCTGGCCCGTCAACCGGCTCCGGTTCACGGAGAGGCCGAGTGGGAGCCGTCGGGGCATGAGTTAAAAACACCGTTTCAAGTGTTTCGCATTGTCTTGTCTGGAAATCATGATTTCTTTTTCCTTTCCGCGCGTTCTTGCTGTACGGGTTGTATGTACATGGTTTTATTTCTTGGGATTCCCCTCCGACGGAGTTAATGGCTGCAGATAGATGCATAGGCAGGTTCGAGTTTCGTTTGCCAATTGATAATGTAATTAACGTATTTAATGTTATGTTTCTCACCTTTAAATGATCGATTTTGCTTTACAGAATGCGGGATGGTTCCTGGATTTTTGGCTTGTTTGTCCCGTTCCAAAGTAGTATCCAGGGGCTTCGGGGACCGGTCCATTGAACCATGGATCGCAGCCAGGAAAGATTAAGTTCATGTATGCAGCCAGCTGGCCGTGGTCTGTTTGAAATTCCGAGAATCGGCAGACACTACTCTATCAAAACTTGAGCCAAATCACTTCGTTGTTGAAACTATAAACTTCCTCGGGCGGCTCTATGCCCCCTTTGCCGAATGGATGGAAGCCGCGCGGGTAGTTCATATCACGTGACTTCGTTCCTCGGCTAAAAACCTAGAGCTGGAGGGCGGATGCTCCTTCCCCTTTGGGAATTCCGATGACTAAAAACAACCTTATCCAAACTCCAGCCGGCGGCAAATTTTGGCTTCAGCCGAATCAACCCCATCAGACGAACAGCAGATTTCTCGTATATTTCGCCATGCTAGCTAAAAGGTACCAGAACCTGAGCAAGAAGTATGACGACCTCCAAGACCTTTATGTGGGCTTGCTTTGAAATCAGGTCCAGCAGCGGAGAATATCCGTTCATGTTTTAAAAGGCTGCCGTGACCTAGAAAATGGCGAGCCACCCGCACCCCCTTTGGAACGCATTTTGGTCTTTTTTTTATATTGTGATTTTGTTCCCCTTTTATGGCTCTCCTAGTCCACAAATACCCCAATGGAAGGGAGTCTTTGACCGTGTTTTCAAATATTTGACAGGACTTTTCACTTTCTTACTTCAGTCCCTTTTTCCCGAGAAGTTTGCAACGGACGATACATACGGGATCGTATGAAGGAATGGCTTTTGGGGGATAATCACTAAGCACGAAAGGAGGATTCTAATCCCATTTCTTTTTATTTTTACCCCTAGGGAAACTATACCCGTTCCTTGGTTACTATTCCATATATCTATTCTATTTTTACCATGAGCGGGCTCCCCCCTGACTCCAACCATACCAGCGGCAAGCCCGCCGCTGAGTCAGCTGCGCCAAACGCGAAGAAACTACGATGGGGATTTGAGAGAAAGGAGGCTGTTGCGCAAGGTAGGGGTCGCAGTTTGGACGCTGAGGCGGCCGCCGGTGCCGCATCTGGTCAAACGTCTATTTGCGATGGACAGTCATCCCGCGCTTGCCCAGAAACATTATCTCCCAGGGATATCGAGCGGTTAGGAAGGGAACGTCCACCCGTGTTTCATAATGCATGGACGGAGATTGCGTTCGTTTTTTCGATTGTTATGTCACAGGTGCTCGCGGTGAGATATACCCCTTTAAAACCCCTCCTTAGTTCGGGATTTATTACTGATACATTTTGTAGGAGTACTTTATATCCGGTTTCAATGTGGTGCTACCGACCCTACTTAAGGAGCTGGCTATACCCGAGGCTTCATCTGTCTGGCCCGCGAGTGCCTTTTCGCTCGTGATAGCTGCGACATTGTTGATATTTGGCCGTCTTGCTGATATGATTGGCGGATTTCCCATCTATGTCTTCGGTATGGGGTGGCTATTCGTCTGGTCTGTGATTGCCGGGTTCTCCATAAACCGCTACATGTTGATTTTTTGTCGGGCACTTCAGGGCATCGGCCCTGCGGCCTATCTTCCCTCCAGTATGATGCTTCTAGCGAAGGTTTACCGGCCCGGACCAAGGAAGAATTTGGTATTTAGCATTTATGGCACCTGTGCTGTGATTGGGTTTTTCTTTGGGATATTTTGTTCCGGGGTGTCAGCCCAGTTTCTCTCATGGGGGTGGTACTTTTGGATTGGAGCTATCCTCGCGGCCGTTACGACTATTTCGTCCTACGTGGCTATCCCGTCTGATGTGGCGGAGACTCGAAAACATGGAGTCAAAATGGATTATCTAGGTGGATCTCTTATTGTCCCCGGCTTGACACTAGTTGTTTTCGCAATCACGGATAGTGCGCACGCCCCGGACGGCTGGAGGACGCCGTACGTGTATGTTTGCTTCATTATTGGTTCCATTTTGCTAGGAATATCTGTATACGTTGAGGGATGGGTAGCTGAGTCGCCCCTGTTACCGTTCGAACTTTTTGATGTCCCATACATGACAGCAATGGTCATTGCGCTTCTATTTTTCTACGGGTGCTTGGGCGTCTTCTTGCTTTACGGAACTTTGTAGTATGTTATTATCTCCCCCACCCCTTCCAAACGCCCACATATCGCTTCAGAAACTAACCATCCGTCTCTTCTCAGCATGGTCTATATCATGGGCGGTTCCCCCATGCAGATAGTCGTCTGGTGTGTGCCCATGGTAATCGGCGGCTTCGTCTTCCCATTAGCAAGCGCCTTATTCCTTCACATCGTCTCGGGAACCGTCCTGCTTATAATTTCCGGCATTGGCTGGGTTGCCACGGGCATCTTATTCGCCCTCATGCCCGAGGGAGCCTCATACTGGGCCTTCGCCTTCCCCGCCATGATAGGCGCCACCCTCGGCATCGACATCACCTTCAACATCACAAACATCTTCATCACAACCAGCCAACCCGCCAGACGCCAGGGGCTGGCTGGCGCGGTGATTAATTCCGTCTTGCACCTCAGCATTGCGTTCCTCCTTGGATTTGCGGATATAGCACAAATACATACGGCGTATCTGGGCCGGCTAGGGAGTTATAGAGTTGTCTTTTGGTTTCAGGTTGGCTGTGCTGCTGTCTCGTTGCTCGTTATTGTCTTCTTTGTTAGGGTTGATGCGGCGAAGAGTGAGATGACGGCGGATGAGAGGCTGCAGTTGATGGAGATGGAGCAGGTGCGGCAGGGGGATGCGATGGGGGATGAGCAGAAGTGATATATATGATCCAGGAGCGCGGACTGGTGTAGATATGTGATGAGTGCTGATATAGGAGAGCTCTCTGGGTATTGGCGTTCCGATTTTGTTTGCATGTTTTCCCTTCTTTTTTGGGTTCTATCTCACCATCGATAGATAGATATATATATATAAATATCCAAACCTAGAAATATAGATCTCTCTTCAGTCATCATCTAAGTCCCTTACTTTTCTACCATCGCTTCTAGATATCCATGCATATACAGGCTGTCGAACCTATCTGGTGTTACAACGGCTTTCCACCTGGTAGATAGATATCACTGCCAACACCCGCTCTTGGTGGTCCAAGCGCATTTGCAGCTGGAGCAGGCTCCTTTTCCCCTTTCAAGTGGCCGTGTCATTGACCCAGGGGCCGTTTTGGGCCACAAAATAATTTTTGTAGCAGAGACTTGCCGGCAGGCCATTATGCGTCGAGGAAAGCTATCATGATTCATTACTAGCAAGTAGAATACGAAACGAACGAAAGCCATGACGAATCCGTTTTTCCTTCCTTTCTCCTTCCAAGTAAAAGGACAAAGGGACAATCTGCGGCAAACTTGTGGTATTCATTACATGAATAGAACAAAACAGAGATAATATAAATGAAAACATGAAAAACTTAAGGCTATGAGCGCTGGAAATACTGTACAAGAAAAGAAGACAAAAATTTCCCAAGGCACTTCCCCCTTCCTCGGGGATACTTCACCCGACCCCATTCAATTAAATAAGTGTCAGCATCTAAGTAGTTGTTGGCACACGCCTATTTCTGCTAGTAAACACAAAGGAAACCGTTCCTATAGCAAGACGTAGGAGTAATAGTCAAGGAAATACATCAAGATTACAATGACAGATAAATTCCACCCTCTCCATGACATCCACACCCTGATGCAAGTCGATCATCTCGCGCCCTTTAAATACTATCATCATCCGACTCCTCAACGGGCGGCGGCACCGGGTTTTTCACCCACAGCCCGTTTCCGTCATGCGTCCACTTGCTCTTCAACGTCGATCCGATCCTAGACACCAAATTGCTCCGCAGCGCCTCCAGTTCGAAGTCGAACGATCGAAACGTAACAAGTTTTGCCTGCACGCCCAGGTACCTGACTGAATGTGATATTAGGGAATAGCTCGTATCCAACTCCATCCACGGATCATTCGGGTCCAGAGTGCCCGTTCGCTGTTCCTCTTCGAACAGGGTGCTGGTGGGCTCGGGTGCGAGCTGGAAACTCAGATGGCGTAGGCTGGACATGTTGCGGATTACTTTCAGAACTAAGTTAGTGTGGTTGTAGAAGGGGAAAATTGCAGTGTAGTGGAACGATGTTAGGCGCGAGATGGCTCCGACTGGGTATGGCAATTCCGTGGTCTGAAGAGGGTCAACGGAGCCCCAGTGGTCCATGAGGGATGGGACCCTAAGGAGGTAGTATTCGTAGTTACTATAGGCTTTCAGCGAGGAGCCTTCGTTGAACAACACCTCGGTCCAGGGTCTAGCGCTAAAGAATGTATCATCCCCCTCTGGTTTCTGAAAATCAAGCGGCCGCTGAGACGCCTGGCGAAGCTGCATAGTTTGGAGTGGCAGCTCAAATGCCCATGAATGTGCGTTATCTAAGCTGCAATTCGCCATGTCGGCAATGATGAACGGTGGGGCTATAATCGTGATATCCTTTGGGTCCACCTCTTCCAGCAACCTTGTCCACCACAAGTGTTTCTCGCTGCCGGGGAATATAGACCGTACGGAGACCACGACCGATTGCACATGTCGGGCTAGCCCATTTTCAGAGAGAAAGTCAAGAAAACGATCCTGGTCTCGTAGCTCATGACGGGTATGCGCGAAGAGACAAGGTCGCGACAGCCCTAGGAATCGGGAAGAGGTTCGTGCAATGTTCTTTAGGTCTGTTGTGGGTGAAGATGTAATGCTGTGGCTTGGTATTTCACGGAGCTTCTGCGACGATGGAGCGGGATCTGAGGCAAGGAAGGAAAGTATATGGTCTAGGAGCTCGTTGGGGAGTCTCTCGATCGATGCAGTGTTGCTGCTGGCTATGTGGAGGGAGGGAGCCTGGTGGGCTTCACGTATTTGTG
This sequence comes from Emmonsiellopsis sp. PD_5, assembly GCA_032988985.1. Taxonomy (NCBI): domain Eukaryota; kingdom Fungi; phylum Ascomycota; class Eurotiomycetes; order Onygenales; family Ajellomycetaceae; genus Emmonsiellopsis; species Emmonsiellopsis sp. PD_5. Next base: position 106,034 of record JANTQI010000036.1, on the reverse strand, counting down.
TTGTCAGTCGGTCATTTTACCAAGGAGCAAGGTAGCAACGCGCGTGCCTGGGACACAGCGAGTTCGTCCATGGAGAATCAAAGGCGAGATGTTCGTATTCTGGCTGTTGAAACATGAGGCTCAGTCGATGTCGTTGCGCCCTCTGGCGGAGAAGTGCTTAGTCATTAACTACTCGATATGCTTAGTCATGAATTAGTGACGTCATGGCCATCTCTCCACACAAACCAATCCTCCGCATCACCGGGGGAAAGTTGATATAGGCGATTTTTATGGAGTTGGGGATAACTCGTATGACATTGCTTGTTCCCTTTGGAGGCGGGAGGAACAGGTAGGTATCCTTGCAGTGGTTATCCATTTGCAATACGCGTACCCAACTAACAGATACGCTCCCCAGGATGGCAAAGGCCCCCCTGGGGCCCCCCATGGGCTGATCCATGCACAGTCGCTTATCACGTAAATATCCAAATGAAGGCCCGCGACAATAGCCATGTCGAAGCCTTGGTATTCCAAGCACTATGGATCCGGCGTGGGGTCGCGGATGGAACCCCAAGGATGAGCTGAACGCGAAGCCCTCTGAATGGAGGGACAATCATCATAATCATGCCTAGCTAACCGAGTTTCTTACCAATATTTTGATGCTTGATGATAGCGACTTGGCGTCAGTTTTCTCGGAGTGATTTACGGTTCGGGTACGCTGTTTCGGCAGTATGCCCCACATCGCGAGCCGAAACTGGCGGGTCAATGGAGGCCGGAGCTCTCTCTCTAATCAGTGGATAAATAAAAAATGCATACCCCTCATTTACTATTTTTGCCATGAGGCTGATTGGGTTCAGGCTCAGCTATATAGCTGTGCAAATCCTGCTGGGAACTGTTGTCGTCCTCTGATCAATTGACCTTTTTTCGACATTATAACAATACCCCAAACATGGCCCCTCAAGCCACTCGAAACCCCCCCTTCCGCGCGGAACATTTGGGCTCCCTGCTTCGTTCCGAAGCGCTGCTGGTTAAGCGAGATGAAGTCGAAGCTGGGAAAGCTTCTCCCGAAGAGCTCCAGGCTCTGGAGGAGCATGACATCAAGGGGATTGTCGAGATGCAGCAGAAGCTAGGATATCGCGCCCTCACAGATGGAGAGTATAGACGTCACAGTCCGTAAACTCCCCAACCACTCAAGAATCTTAAACCCAAGTTAACCAAAAGCATCTACTAACTCCACAAAAAGTGTTCTGGGGCTCCTTCTTCAACGGCCTCGAAGGCATGGTTCAAGTCCAAGATCCCACGCCGGAGATGTTCCGCGTCTATCTCCCCGACGTTGGCGCATTCATGGAAGAGTTCTACAAGCCCCCGGAAAGCTTGATCTGCGTTAGCAAGCTCAAGCATGTCGGGAGCACTTACGTCGACCACTTCAAGTATCTTGCAAGCCTCGTCCCACCGGAGGAAGTCAAACATTTGAAACTTACCCTCGCGGCTCCTAACTGGTATCACTTGCGATATCGCGAAGGCAGGGCCTATCCCAAGGAAGTATATGCCAATGACGCGGAGTATTTTGAGGATATTGCCAAGGCGTATCAGGCTGAGTTGCAGGAGTTGTACGATGCTGGTCTGCGGAATATCCAATTTGATGACCCAAATCTTGCCTGTAAGTCCACGGAACATACATACGCATGCCCCAATATCTAAGGGGGGTAGATACAAATGATATATAAACCAATAAAACTAACCCTACAAACCTTTGCCGACAAGACTTCTGCTCCGAGAAGATGCTCGAAGGGTGGAAAGCCGACACCTTAAACACCTGCACAGCCGACGAGCAACTAGACGCCTACATAAAGCTCTACAACGCCTGCATCAGCAAACGGCCCGCGGACATGCACATTGGCGTCCACCTATGCCGCGGCAACTTCGTCAAGAGCCGCCACTTCTCCGAAGGCGGCTACGATCGGATCGCCGTGAAGCTGTTCCAGGAGCTCGAGGTTGATACGTATTATCTCGAGTACGACACGCCGCGGGCGGGCGGCTTTGAGCCCCTGAAGGAGTTGCCCAAGAACAAGAACGTGATTGTGGGTGTTGTGACGAGCAAGTTTCCTCCGGTAGAGGATCATGCGGAGATGAAGAAGAGGGTGCTCGATGCGGCTGCGTTTGTGGCTGAGGGGGCTGGGGAGACTGTTGAGCAGGCGTTGAAGAGGATGGGTGTTAGTCCGCAGTGTGGGTTTGCGAGCCATAGTGCTGGGAATGCGTTGGGTCGGGATGATATGATTGCCAAGTTGGAGCTTGTGAGAGAATTGGCTGATGATATATGGCCTGGGGAGCCGTGATTTTTCTTATTCTTGTATTGGCGATGTGAAAGAATCTTGTTGTTCTTGGGTATGCCTGTCTCTACCCCTTGGCGATTTTGGTTTAACGTGTATATGGTCTTTTTTATCCGCCCCCTATTGTGTCACGAAGAATGATATTGCTTTGCACGAATAAGTTTATATTCGGCTGTCAGGTAACAGGACTTGGCAACGATAGACACAGATTTTGGGAAAGGGTTTTGTGCCGCACAAAAGGAAGATGGAAATTTCTTCACTAATAGATATTGTCAGTTAGTCATTAAATGATGCGTCTATATAAGTATGTCGAAAACGATAGAGATAGACCGCTTTTCCGTCGTGAACTCAGTCCCGGATAATGCATGCCAGTATAAACGCCATCCTCCTGCTCCTATCTATTTTTGCGAAAGCATGCAAACCTAGGAAAAACAGCTTCACAGTAGCCTCCAACTGCTAGGGTAATGTGCCGGGCCTTCGAAAGCAAAGATTACATAAACTGTCCGGTTTAACCCCAACGTACATGTAATTAGAAGCATCGATATTGAGGAAACTCGGCTTCGGTCTCGCTCCAACCGCATCCTCGATCGCTGAGCCGTATTTGACGAGAAGATCTTCTCTCCGTACTGTTTGAATAATTCCTATTCCAAAGGGTACGCCTACAAATTATAACATCAGTATGGAAGCACGCCAGGATGACAGCCTTGCCCCAATTTTGAGTTTATGTAAAACTTACCATCGTCACCGACGCAGGTTGGAATGGTAATCATGGGGTATCCTAGATAAATCGTTTAACAAGTGCATGGTTCTCGCCGATAGCAGGGGATGTAAAGTTACATACCTGCTTTGGCAGCCACTTGAGATGAAAGTCCACTATCTGCTTGAATAGGTACCAGAAGACCATCGAGATGAGAGCCGTCAGGCATGCTCAGAGCTGCGTCAATTCCCTCTTCGCGAGACTTTCTGCGGATGTATTGTAGGGCATGGTGATATGTATCATCCATAACACCCTTTGAGGCTAGACTTTGCTCAAAGGTGTCCTGCCCAGTGGGCCACGCCGGATGGACACATGGCTCACCACCTTCTGCTTCTGCATGCCTCGCGTTCCAGGAGACTATGTCCTCTAAGCTTGAAATATTATTGGGGTTCGTGGTCAGACTGGAAAGGTAGGTTTGTATGTCATTGTAGAAGTCTGTTTTGATCACCGTGAATTCAGACTGTTCTGGGTGGCCTTCTTTTGATGGGTAATCCCTTGCGCAGAAACATTGTCAATCTCGGGACTCACTATAAAAAGGCGGGTAGAAAAGGATAACTCACCAATCCCAGCTGGTGGGAGGAATAATTTGTTCGGCGCTTGGAAAATCCGTCCATTGGATGACTTCAGCTCCGGCCTGTCTAATTCGTTGTATCACGTCCATCAATGCGTTGTATTTCCCGCGTTTTGTATCCTGCACCTTTGCAGTCTCCCACACGCGTTTCCAAGGAAGTCCAAATCGAGCATCCCTCAAGGCCTCCTTGGTGGTCACAAACGAAGCATAGGTGTGATTGCGGGCGGATGATGCATCTCCTGGAACTATAGGTTAGCAGGCCGTGCTTATCGACGCAAGTATTTACTACTTACCTGATTGTACTGCTCCTGTAATACCGTCTAATCCGAGAGCAACATCCAAAACTGACTTCCCAAATGCACCCACTGAGTCAAGGCTGCTGGACTCGGGAATAACTCCTCGAGTGGAAGTTACCCCTACGGTGGGCTTGATACCAACCACGCCATTCCGATCGGCGGGGAACATGATCTATAACCATATGTTAGCGATCAGCCAAATGATACTACGTGTACTGCCTCCCCTTTCAGGATATTGACTAACGCTTCCATCAGTCTCTGTCCCAAGGCTGAATGCACACATGTTCGTAGCTACAGCTACTGCACTGCCGCAGCTCGAGCCTCCTGGATGCTCAGCAAGATTAAATGGGTTCCGGCATTGGCCGCCTCTAGATGAGTAGCCCTCTGAACTATATTCATCGTCAGCGTGCAAAGACAGCAGTAGGGGGAAATCATGGGAATAGTAGACAGGCTCGGGACACACTAGTAACTTGACCGCATTGACGCCCATTCCGATAGATTGGTATGTCCAAGCAGAACGCCACCCGCCTCGCGCAATAATTTCACTACATGCGCATCTTCTGATACCTTGGCTCCAACAAGCACTGAGGGTTGTTAGAAATATCACTATAAGTAAGGAGGGTACATCATAAGCGAACATACTCTTGGAGCCAGCGGTGGTATGCATGCTATCTTTGGTTGCCATGTTCTAGAATGCAGTCAGTTATTATCCGTAAATAAGAAGAGGGCGCTATTAGATCAAATGGTGTTTGGTGTAATCGACATGTTTGGCTACCGAGTAGCCATGTAGACGACGGAAAACTTTCGAGAGAAGCAAAGAGAGGGTTATTACGTCTTTGACAAGAAATGGGATCCCGTGAAGGGGGCCTCGCACCTCCCCTCTCTCCCGCTCACGATCCAGGCGTTCCGCAATAGACAAAGCGTCGGGGTTTACCTGGATAACAGCCCTAGGTTGCACATAAGCACAAGCGTCACAAACTGGCCCGAGAGCAACATAATCTCCAGGCATTCATTTCAAAGTCATCGAACACAGAAACACCGGGGACGCACTTCAAAAGTCCATTCAACCTTTGAATCCTCTCCAAATAGCATTCTGCTAGGTCCCTTGACGAAAACGTGCGCTCTGACAGATATTGCTGGAGCTGTAGGATTGAGAGGTGCTCAATATCAACCCCTCGGCAGGCCGGCATACTGAGATCGGTGTCCCGCGAGACTCCCATAGAAGTGCTCAGGCTGGCATTGGATCGACGATTTGTTAATAGAATCTCCCCTATCCAGGAGCGGAGGGTGTGGCGAAGAGCCATGGCTCACCCAAGTCTATGAGAACCCGAGTCACGATTTGTTCTTCGATAACTTAACCCATAGAATGTTTGAACGGAAGAATTCAGTCAATTACCTCCGTGGTCCAACCGTGGTCCAACCGTGAGAGAGGAGTTGGATGGGAGCAGTGGAATGTCGGATTTAGTTGACATCGATGGAGGCAAGTATGTACAGTCAGCAGTCCTGTTGGTTTTTCCGGGGGAAATGACTATCGATTCCTCCCCTTCTCCTATTTCGCTGGCTGGCATTTTGTGCTCGATGAACAAAATAAACGTTTGTCTACTGATGGCGGTAGCTTGTTGCATATTTAATTAACTTATGTGAAAATATGGCGCCATATATGCTATATCAACAGCCTCAACACCATCCATTTTGATCCACCACATTCAACCTCTGTGGTTACATTCACTTATATGACTTTTCAGTTTTTTCCGATCTTTCAGAAATTAGATAGTCTTCAGTCATTCAAATGATTTGTTACTATGTAAATAGGTGGCCGTTTCTATTTTCATTATCTTGGATGATCATGTGTCTGAATCATATATATAGCAGTCAAGGCCTTTCATAGTTGAATCAATCAATCATCTCATTCTTCATGGATAACTATGTACGTTCCTCTTACAACCTACGCCTTGGCCCCCCGAACGCCTAGCTAACTGACTCAGGCATTAACCGTCGTCTGGGCGAGCGGCCGCATCGAAACTATGGCAAAATAACGTTGACTATTCTCTGTATTGGGTTACCTCCGGATACCCGTGAACTTCAGTAAAAGTTCTCATGATAAAAGTAATAACAGAACGAATTTTCTCGAACTGTTCTCGGCGAGAGCTGTGATAGGCAAACCCCAGAAACCGCATCCGAAAATGCTCTTTTCCCATGGCAGTGCCCTGGCCAGTGTACGCTGCCTGGCAAACCTGAAACTGCCCCCCTTTGGGATACCCCCATTTGATCAACTTTCTCTCGAAGTCGATAACCAAGCGACCATTAAATCGCGCGCGTCCCCCATGCACATTCCTAAGTGACATGAATCAGTTACATTATACCGCGACTCTGACATTTGTTACAGCCAGAATAACATACCGGAATAATGTGACATGACTGCCACTTTCCGCCATTTGTCGAAGACAAATTTTCATCCCGTCTGCAAAAGATTCCAGATTGGCGAATACCTTGGACTCTAAACCACCTTGCACCCTCCATTCGCCTTTTAAGCCGCGAACGGCATTGTCCCCATCGGTGGTCATAAGACATCCTGCGGAGGAACCTATGATTATGTGGTGAGAGTCTATTGCATACTAGACATGTGTGCCTTCCAAACTTTGACACGGCCCACCTCTTCTTTTTGCAATTTTTCGATTGGAAACGACACTTCGTGGAACTCAGGTGTAAATAATGACCAAGAGCAATTCTCCCGGCGTATCCCTTTTGGACAGAAAACGTTCCCTTTTCGATAATATTCGCTAAACCCCTTAACATATGGCTATCCTCAAAAGGTCCAATATTGTTCGATAGAAAAACCCGGTGTGGAGATGTGTGATATTTCTGGTACGGAGCGAGCAGTATACAGCCCGATGGCATCCATTGTCCGGCCATGTGAATTTATGGCCATGGGTTCGATTCAGTTCCAAGGCAACAAAGATGGTAAACGAGGTACAAAGCCCCGTACCATTTTCCCATAAGGGTTCTAGGTCTTCGGCCTTGAGTTGGGAGATTCTGTTATCAACGGTCTTTAGATCTAGGCGGGGGTTGGAAGCATAGTCTGGCCCCTGAGGGATATTTCGAGTATATTAAGCAGGATCTCATCAACCACCACCTGCCGTGACCAATCCATCTTTATCGTCACCGTCTGCCATTGTCGAATAGCCGTTGGTCCCACGGATGCATGGATCGCCTATCGTAAATTGACCCAGTGCCAGTACTCCTCGTCAAAGTCAGTCATTGCCGACACTTTCATAAGCTGGAGTCTATCCATCAGAGAGAGGAGCTCGTCTCTCCATACTTTCGACGCGGAGAGGTGGTTTCCGTTCGTTCATCGTCTCGACTTCATGGATCGCCGTGAGACCCCCCGTCCACGGTTGCTCCTGTTCGCCGGCAGTGTCAGAAGCGAATGTAGAATTTTCCCATGCCTTCGAAAAAGTACGAACATGCTATTTCGCGGACCGACTGACGCAAACTGGGGACTTTTGTGAGTATTCAATATCCTCATTGGTGTCAAATGGTTCGCCATGATCATCATCTGTCGGGTGTATTAGCTTTTGTGCATAAAAATTATCCATATATCGATACATACCAAGGACCATAACTCGCTTCTTCGTTGCCTTCATAAGCTCTTCGGGAGACATAATGTCTTGTAAATAGCTTACACCCCCCTGGATTCTGTTGTGGGTTTAATCATATTGACTTGGTGAGCTGCTTGGTCCCTCTGCCTTGTCGTTGCTGATGGCATGGCCCTCCAGTCAGTAGGCAGGGATGAGATTAGCAGTAGGGTTGAGGAAGTGGGAAGTGCTGAGCCAAAGAAGACATGAAAAAAAAGGGGGGGTGATAATGACAAAATGGGAGTTTTAAGAGTGTCTGATGATGGTGGACGTTGTTGGACTTAGGGGAATTCTTGAGTGACATCTAGTGGCGTCTAGTTAATAGAATGTAGTGAACCTTCCCAGCGTTCACTCTACATCCAAACTGTTCACTGTTATTCCCTCAATTGGAGCCCACGCAGCGTCGTAACCCAGTGTTCGAACAATTTTTGAAATGGACGGCGTGCATGGCAGTAAAATCGACCTGAAAAGCAAAAGAGGATTGAATTCTCCATACACACGCTAGCTTCCTGCCTCCCCTGCCTGCCCCGTTCCCTCAAGCATGTTAATAGGCTGGACGCTTCATCGGTAGATCAATCCATCTTACTCCGTACACATATCCAGAGTGGCGTTGTGGGCCAGTTCTCCATTTTGTGGCACCTTCAGTGCATATGACTTAGGTATCTGTCAGCTAGTAAAGAGGCCCCTGGTTCCTGACGATTCCTTGGCTGGAAAAATGTCTAATCCTTGAAGTATGTTCTGGCTGGAGAAAATCAAGAATACCGCTGAGCGCCATGCGCAGCCAAAAGCGGCTGCATTAAAAAAGCGTGCCTCGCAAGATCTTCGGCTGGAGGCCGCTCTTCAGGCAGCCATGTGAGCGCCATCCGCAGGAAATGTAAGAACATGGTACGAACTTCGCCCTGGAGACTCCGTTCGCGGATCTCAAATGACTGATCTGGGATTGGGATGGATCCTTTCCAGTTTGCTGTGGATAAAGTGCTTAGCTTATAGCACAGTCTGCATAGGCTAAGCTATGAACATACCGTTTTCATCCCAATACTGGAGACACCTGTCGCTCCTTCTGATGAACTCTAAAGGCGGGGGCCCAAGAAGGGACACCATCTCGGCCAGGTGTTGCTCATCGTTCAGTATGCCGTCCTTCTTTGCGAAGAAAAGGTTCCCCCCTTCTAGAAGGTCCCAGGTCTTGAATAATGGAATCAGTCCACACCCCTAACACGTACAAAGTATGAAAATGACAATCCACTTACTGTGACTCCAATTGCCCAAATGTCTAGGTTATGATCCCACTCCATGCCCAAAATAACCTCCGGCGCCCTGTAAATGCCAGGCATGACATCCCCCCTGTGCTTGTAGCCAATGCGGGCTTCGCCAAAGTCGCAGAGGACAGGTAGCCCTGTATTCACGGGCATAGGCCGTGAGTTATAGATGGTGCGGTCACTGAGGACTTTCCTAGCGATTGGCTGGGTGGCTTCTCCGTCGTCAAGCTCAGAAAGGGCGTTGGAATCGGCGATTCCTTGTAGGATATTATTTGCCGATATGTCTACAAATCTCAGCCTCGTCCCTGTGCGAGTGTTCTTGGGTGTCAATAATGGGCGCGGGTGGTGATGCTTACCAGTGTGTACAACCATGGCGCGATGCAGATATGCCAGCCCCACGAGTACCAATTGCATGCTCCTTTGAAGCAGGGTCTCGGGAAACTTATTATCGGGCAGCAGATCAAGAAATTCGGTGAAGCTTATTCCTAGTGGCTCGTAAAGTAGACATTGATGGGTTCCACTTGGAGTCTCAATATCAAAGGATTCAAGTACCACCCGAACAAATGCCTTCCCAGGGTGCTCGATATTGCTAGCCTTGAGATGATTGCTGACTGCAATCTCATTATTTTGCCGTTTGTTCGAGGTGCATACTTTGAGCGATAGATATCGATGGCTTCTAACGCCGAATTAGACTCCAAGTACAACGTGTGAGAGTATTCTTGGAGATACTAACATGAGGTCTCGACAGAGCCAAACAGTCGACGACATACCGAAGCCTAGTTTACTCACTACTTGGTATCTTGACACGAAGACTTCACCTATCATGACTGGGTAATAATCTTCAGGCACATAGGAGGGAAGGCCCTCCTCTTCCACCTTCAGCTTGGAATCAAGAGTCACGAAGCCCGACGTAGGGAACTTCCTTGGAAGTGAAGGAGAACGACAACTTGAAGCCATGGCTCGTGCTGCAACTGTGGTGGAATGTATTAGGAAAATGCGCGCAATACGAGTACGGAGGGGGCTCAAAGGTACAAGGAGCCAGGAGATAGCCAGGCTTCGTGAGCCGCCACGCATAATACCCATACCCACTGAAGCTGCCACAAAATAGAAACTGGGCGGGACATCGATATGATGGGTTGAAGTTGGGCATGGATGGGGATCCAGCCTAGCTTCCGGTGAAATGTTTAGCCGACTGACGTCTCGTTTGGCGCCGCCAAGCCCTGGCATTTCCCCTGAGCCAGGGGCAGGAAACTCGGCGACATCAGATGTATCATCTAAATTTATGAAGCTTTTCCTGGCCAACGATGACAATTTTTTGCAGCGCTTAGCATGCCACCGCAATCATGATACTACCAAAGATGTTGTATACTAGTACCACACGTTGGGCAAACTGGCCCCCCGGCATCTGCTGGTGCTGGTTCAAATAAACTACTACTATTTAACTGCTATAATGCCTTGGGTTTCTTATCTTCCCTCTCTGACACATTTATTGAATTCCTGCCCTCTCCCTACATTGTTCTGTCTAAGAAACATACTATCTATCATACGTCAACCAACTCCAACAACTCTTCGAAATGTTTTCCGCAACCAGGGCCGCGCAAATGATGTATAAGGGAACCCCTCTCGAGAGGCTCACCCTAGAGGCAGGAGCTGATTACATGAGCACGATCAAAGTTGCGAGTGAGACCATCGAGAAGAAGGTATTTTAAAGAAAATGTAGTCCCATGACGGGGATGGTTGGCTAAGTTTGCAGTACCCTCGAGTTGCCTATGCGAAGATACAGTAAGCACCCGCATGCCGTCCAAAATAAATTATACCAACTAAACCGTCCGAAGGGGTACAACGCCACATCTATCAAGCAAAGACAAGTCCGACCATCAGAAAGCCGTTACCGTCGGGTATCACAGCCATAATGGCACCAGACTTCTTTCGATCCATGCGCACAATGATGGTACCTGGAAGGAGTTCTTCTCCCGATCTGGAAAAACCGAGGCGGCAATCGCGGCGAGCGTAAGGGAGTCATCGAACCCAGAAGAGCCAAAGGAATGACCCACCGACCTGTCGTCTATTCCATTTCTATCCTTCATTTATTCAAGCTCCTGTTTTCTGGTTTTACTTACGCCCAAGTTCTTTACGGATGGGGGTTTGCCTATTTCAAGTGTCTCTTCATTCACGTGCCCCAGTAATTCATTACCAGAGTCTCCTTTCTATCTTTTTGACTTTCCTTCCTAGATATTTCCCTACGTTTCAGTACCATACATAGTTCAGGCTTGACAATTATGATGACAGGGGTTTGGAAATTTATGCGGCCACACTGTGACTTTTTTGTATATTCCTCCCATGCACTCAAAAAACTGTAGCTACATTTCAAAGTGTCCATATCCACATGGAACATCCATATTGTGTGGAATCTGTGTATCCATTTAGGGTATATAATATCTATATGATATGAGATATCCATATCCGCATGTGATCTCTAAAGAGAAGGCAATCCCCATCTCTGAAATTGAATATCTATATCCGTCTATAATCCCTCTACGTGTAAAATAGGTAGAAATCAGATTTTGCTTATCTTACCTTTGAGAATATAAGATTTTAACTGCCCATATAAATCCCCCCAGAGTTTCTATATTGCACTCTGTAGTAGAGCATAAGATTTATCCTTATAGGTCAGGCAAGATGACAAAGGTTGAGATGGAATAGCCAACTTGAAGAGGTGACAGACTTTACAAGCAGACATCCCAAGTATCCGAGCTTGTTTAAAAAGTATAATAACAGCCAAATTCTGGTTCACTCTTGTCTAAAGGAAACGACGGTGATAAAACATTTGTGTGTGGATAACATCCCTGCAGCAAGGATGATAAATGGAAAGACACATGATGGCGTCTGGTAAGCCCGCGGGAGGATGATCTCTATTCTAGCCAATCAATACGACTATTATCGCCCATAGAAATCTGGAGAAGGAGGCTGTAGCGAGCTCGGGAAGAGGAAGTCAAATCAATTCTCATTGTTCTCTATTGCCGTGATAACAACGTAGAAGATGCAGTTGAATAGAACAAGATGTGGACATAAGAGAAGCAAAAAGAATAGATTTGATAAAGATAAAAGGAGACCGCTCAGGGGCTATTTATTTGCTTAGTCACAAGACGCCCCTTTTCTGACTTCCTGTTTAGGACTAGCGGCAGATCTATCTGGACCCCATGTGGTCACGTGAGATAGCAGCCGATTAATTTCGAAATCTACAGGGGAAAACAGACTGACAGACTGAATATCCGCATCTCTGCACCAGACAGGACCCTTTCTATCGCCTGTTCCACAGGAATATCTAATACTGAGGGTGAGTACGGTGCCGTCTAATAGCCCAGGCGAGCCCTGTGGGCCGCAATCCCAACTGTTAATTGAGTGGCGTTATTGACTGGTTGTTTCAGCGTGTTTACCCTCCACTCCTTTCGTTTTAAACCCTACCGAACACCACCTCTATCAATCCTTCATCCACCCCACGAATCCGACTTATACCAGAGGAAATATTCGATATCTGCACTCAAACGTATTGGCGGAAACAGCCCTCGATCTACACCCCTCCCCTCCCTTCCCACCACCCCCTGAACTACTCCCTATCATCCCCACGACTCCAACCAACATTCGCGATGGGTGGACAAGTCTCGAAGATAATGGGCAAGATCTTCGGATCAAAGGAGATGCGTCTTCTCATGCTGGGTCTCGATGCTGCGGGAAAGACCAGTGAGTGAACCCCTGGCTGTTCTCCCAATGAGACCGGTTAACTAATTGGCGTTTCTTTTTGCTAGCTATCCTTTACAAATTGAAGCTTAACCAGGACGTCACAACAATTCCCACAGTCGGATTTAACGTCGAATCTGTTACATATAAAAATGTCAAGTTCAACGTCTGGGACGTTGGCGGACAGGACAAGATCCGTCCTCTGTGGAGACACTACTTTTCGGGTATGTCCAGCCCCGCCGTTTTTGGAGGAGGAACATTGTCAATTGACTCTACGGTTGGCGTAATCTAGGCACGCAAGGTCTCATTTTCGTTATCGACTCCAACGACCGATCCCGTATCGAAGAAGCTCGCCAGGAACTGCATAGAATTATCTTGGATCGCGAGATGAAGGAGGCCCTTCTCCTCGTTTTCGCTAACAAGCAGGATATTGCTGGAGGTAGGATTCTCTATATACTCGAACTCGATGCTTCAGGCTTGCTAATCAAGTCACATTATAGCTATGACACCCCAAGAAGTTACAGATAGACTTCAATTGACCCAGCTGAAGGACAAAGTCTGGTTTGTCGTGCCAAGTTGCGCTACTACAGGAGAAGGATTGTTCGAGGGCCTGGTACGTGCTATTCTATTACAGAATTTCAAAGATTGTATATACTAATCCCTGATCTAGGGCTGGCTCTCCAACAACGTCAAGTCTCAACCCCAGAAGCAGATTAAATAAATCATCGACTCTCACTATCCGCCGCTACATATCGACTCCTCCAACGCCCTATGCCAAGGTACCAAATACTGTACATGTATCTTCTGTCTCATTAATTTCCTTAATCTTTGTTTTTGTCCTTGTTGGTGCTCCGTTTTGACGCTTTCCTCATCCTACTCTCCGTTCATTTTGTCACGAGTCAACGCAGCATCGACAAGTTTCTCCTTTCCTTTCTTCTTTTTTTTTTCCTATCTCCGTTTTAAATTGTTTTGCGGTCGTCATCCCATGATATTTTGCCATTTGCATACTCTGCGTCGCCTTATTCTGCCCCCGGATCCTTTTTATATGATATCCCATCTGTTTATTTTCGTTTCTCTCTATGGGCTTCCCGTATGGTACTTTTTCCCCATAAACTTTTTGTAATACTCCTCTTTTATTTGATATTTAGACTGTGGATTTTCAAAAGCAAATGAAAGACCGAACACGTGCAACTCGTCCGGAAATCGCTTCACATATCCAAACATAGAAATTGTAAATATGTTGAAAATAATGTAGATCAGACTGCATAGAACTGACAGAAGAATTATAAAATGTAAAGTACTGAAATTGCAACCACACCCCATAATATCTAGTATTGGTATCTTTTGAAATCAAACCCCAGCCGTCCAACGCCATGCAGCCCAATAAACAACAAGAGAAGATGCCCCCGACGAGAAAGAGAGAGGGGACCAAAACAAATCCTACCTAGTCTCAATCACCTTCCAACAACCCTATACCTCTCCCTCGCCAACCCCCCCTCACCCCCTTCAACCCCATACCCTTCCCCAATCTCCCCCACAACCCTCGCCGGCCTCCCACCAACAACACACCAACTCGGCACCACCATCCCCGGCGGCACCACCGCCCCATCCAACACAACAACATAATCCTTCAATATCGCCATCGACCCAACCACCGCCTCCTTCCCAATATGCACATGGTTTCCCACAGTCGCCGCCTCCACTACGGCTTTCTCCCCGACAAATACATGGTCGCCGATCTTGAGCGGGTAGAACGAGTGCACGCCGCGGTGGAGGCGGGAGGGCGGGCGGAGGAGACATGAGCGCGATAGGTAGGTGTAGCGGCCGATGGAGACGGCGACGGCGGGGGTGGTGGGGGCCGGGTTGGCGGAGGATGAGTGTGAAGAGGAGGATTGGGGGTGTTCGGAATGTTGGCGGAAGAGGTCGCCGCGGATGCAGACGTCGGCTTGGATTACGGTCTTGCCGCCGAGGATTATGTGTTGGGTGCCGTGGACTTGGGAGCGGCGGGATACTTTGTTTCCCGTGTCCTGGTGGTGGTTTGGATTAGTATGGGGTTGGTTGGTCTGGGGAACGGGATAGGGGGGTGGGGGGGTACCGTTTCTATGTATTCTCCTTTGGCTGGTTTGGGAGGCATGGTTGTGGCGGTCCCTTTGGGAGGATCCGGGAGGGAGCCGTGGTTAGGAAATTATCGCTCTGGTTATTCGTTATTTGATATGTTTATTTTATTTTATTCCAGCGTTGCAGCTTGGAGCTCTGGATAGAGTCTGGCAAAAAGCGAAGGCGGTGAGTGAAGGTGCAGCACGTGACTTGGAAGCCCTATCTTGTTCTTCCAAAGTATCTTCGCCATTTCCATTCCTCAACATTGGCAAATCTAGCAAGGAAATCAAAAGGAGAACAGTTCTGAACTACGCGGGATGGTTTACGGAACGCGTAGAGATTGATTCCAGAATTTTCCATGCTTCACTTGCCGAAACGTCCGCGTTATCTCTCATCTCCGATAATTGACCGCACCCTGCAATACTTCAGGGAATCGGGAGATGCCTCTTCTTCAGTGGCTAATTCCATGCCTTAGCTGCATCTCGGTCCCTATTCGGTCTAAACAACCGTCAAGTCACTCATTGGCCGCTGCTACCGGGTAGCTACCTATGTCCCACAAAGAACTGCGCTTCTCGAGCTTCAGCTAGCGTTGCTCATCACTGTTCCCGCGAACATCCCGATGCTACATACATGCTACGGCATGCGGGGAAGCTAGCTACGGATATTGACATCTGGGCATTCGGATTTCACAACACGGAGCAGGGGTAGCGGGGACGTCATCAGCTAGCAAATGTGACATTGTCCACAGGTATAAGTGGGATCAATCCCCGCCAGCAACATGGCCAACTTTTTTGGTTCCCGTGTATTGCGGCAATCTCAGGAAGCCATATCGTTGGCATCCGATTTAGAGGGGATCAGTGGACCCCATCTCTCGTGGTACAAAATGGCATCGTCCAGATTCGCCGCGTGGTGGACCAAAGCCCTTTGGGTGTCCATCACGCTCAATGGATACTACCCACAACCGCTGTATGCGGCGCCATCCGCAGTATCAACGACTGCCAAACCCGTTTTTACGATGCCCGCCAGTGCGGATAAAGGCGCCTTATTGCTTCCAAACGTCGATGATCCCGATGCTGTCAATGCACAAGACGTGTGCCCCGGATATATCGCGTCGGACGTGAAGAAGACACACCATGGTTTCAGCGCAACATTGGCTCTTGCTGGGGAACCGTGTAATGTCTATGGAACGGATGTTGATAGCTTACAGCTTACTATCGAGTATCAATCCAAAGATCGGTTGAACGTGAATATTCAACCTACCCATATCGATTCCTCCAATCAATCGCATTATATCCTCCCGGAGCATCTGGTTCCTAAGCCTAAACGAGGTGACCACGGATATCTTGGCAACGGCAAGGCGGATCTCGAATTTACCTGGTCAAATGAACCGAGTTTCTCCTTTAAGGTGGTTCGAAGATCCACAGGCGACGTGCTGTTCGACACGGAAGGGACAGTCTTGATATTCGAGAACCAGTTTGTCGAGTTCGCTAGCTCGCTACCTCAGAACTACAACCTTTATGGACTAGGGGAGCGTATCCACGGATTGCGACTTGGAAATAATTTTACGGCTACCATCTACGCAGCTGATGTCGGGGACCCGATAGACTAGTAAGCTAGTACACTTCCCTATTCTTTCTGACGTATTCTAACAGACCTTGTCCAGCAATATCTATGGATCGCATCCGTTTTATCTTGACACTCGATATTTCGAAACGGGAGAGAATAAAAAGCTAACCTCAGTAGCTAAGGAAGATTGTGATCCGTCTCGGGACTATGTTTCCTACTCTCACGGAGTATTCCTCCGAAATGCCCATGGACATGAGATTGTGCTTCAACCTGAAGGCCTTACCTGGCGAACTTTGGGCGGTAGCATTGATCTGTATTTCTATTCGGGGCCAACACAGCCGGAAGTAACAAAAAGCTTCCAATTGAGCACTGTTGGACTCCCACCATTGCAACAATACTATTCCTTCGGTTTCCACCAGTGTCGCTGGGGTTATAAGAGTTGGTCAGAAATGGCGGGGGTGGTTTCGGATTTTGAAAAGTTTGAGATCCCTCTGGAAACTATCTGGTAAGGGAGCTTTCTCGATCCCACCATCGAAACGTACTTACCATCGTCACATTAGGTCCGATATTGACTTCATGAAAAAGTATCGTGACTTTGATTTGGATCCTGTCGCGTTTCCAGAGTCAGAAGGCCAGAAGTTCCTTGCCGAGCTCCACGATAAAGGTCTCCATTGGGTCCCAATGGTCGATGCGGCAATCTATATTCCCAATCCTGATGACCCTGCTGATGCGTATGTTTTAATATAAAAAAAACCATCTCTTTTCGTGCTTAACTAACGATCAATGAAGGTACAAAACATACGATCGAGGAAACGCATCCGATATATTTCTTCGAAATCCGGATGGCAGTACTTATATTGGTGCTGTCTGGCCAGGCTATACGGTCTTCCCCGATTTCCTCGCTCCAGGCTCCCAAGAGTGGTGGACAGTTGAGCTCAAAGAATTTTTCAAAAAGGTTCCTTACGATGGTATCTGGATTGATATGAACGAAGTTTCTTCTTTCTGTGTTGGTAGTTGCGGCACTGGAAATCTTACCCTTAATCCAGTTCACCCTTCCTTCCAACTGCCTGGAGAACCCCTTAATGTGATCTACGACTATCCTGAAGGTTTCAATATCACCAATTCCACCGAAGCCGCGTCTGCCTCATCCGCATCGTCCACCCAGGCAGCCTCAAAAAGTTCAGCAAACCCTGTGCCCACAGCAACCACAACTGAGGAATACCTTCGAACCACCCCAACTCCGGGAGTCCGAAATGTTAACCACCCTCCTTATGTCATCAAGCACGTTCAAGGCGATCTAGCTGTTCACGCTGTATCGCCAAACGCAACCCATGCCGATGGAACAATCGAATACGATGTCCACAACCTGTACGGCCACCAGCTTCTCAATGCTACCTATTACGGCCTCCTCGAAGTCTTCCCGACCAAGCGACCCTTCATCATCGGGCGATCATCCTTTGCAGGGAGCGGCAAGTGGGCCGGACACTGGGGTGGCGACAATGCTTCCCGCTGGGCATATATGTTCTTTTCCATTCCGCAAGCCCTATCGTTCTCTCTCTTTGGTGTCCCAATGTTCGGAGTCGACACCTGTGGATTTAACGGCAACTCGGACGAGGAACTATGCAATAGATGGATGCAACTTTCCGCCTTCTTTCCTTTCTATCGGAACCATAATGCTCTCTCCGCACTCCCACAGGAGCCATACAGATGGGCATCCGTGATCGAAGCAACCAAGACGGTCATGGATATTCGATATGCCTTATTACCGTACATGTACACCCTTTTCCACCAAGCCCACACCGCCGGCTCGACGGTGATGCGAGCCTTGGCCTGGGAATATCCCAACGACCCCACCCTTGCTGACGCCGATCGCCAGTTCCTTCTTGGTCCTTCTCTCATGGTTGTCCCTGTCCTAGAGCCGCAAGCCACAACCGTCGACGGCATTTTCCCAGGCGTCGCTAATGGAGAAATATGGTACGATTGGTACACCCAAACGGCAGTAAATGCCACGGCGGGCAAGAACACCACAATCGATGCCCCGCTCGGCCATATTCCCGTTTACGTTCGCGGTGGCGCTGTTCTCCCAATGCAAGAGCCGGCGCTAACTACGCGGGCTGCACGCAACACTCCCTGGTCCCTTCTTGTCTCCCTGGATGGTAAATCCGAAGCGCATGGGGAGGTCTATGTTGACGATGGGGAGAGTATTGAACCTGACTCAACTCTGTTGGTGAAGTTTAACGTCAAAAGGAATACCCTGCATGCCGTTCCCAAGGGAACATATGAGGAGAAGAATCCACTAGATAATATTACGATTCTAGGAGCGCATTTGGATTCAGGGTCATGTTCGGTTTCATTTAATGGACGCGAAGTTCCTGAAAAGCTTGTGAAGTATGATGAGCCTTCAAATGTGTTGTCTATTAGTGGATTGAAGGAGTTTACAAAGGGACAAGGAGCATGGGATGCGGAATGGGTGCTGAAATGGTAGGATTTTTACTGTAGACATCAAGATGAAGAATATTAGGAATTAATGTATGGGTTATTGTCTCGTCGGGGACTTAACGGGCAGTATGTATGAAATTATCAACTTCTTCTACCAGCCATTCTTTTGTCATTGTTTGTTTATTTCTCAAGGAGACACATAACCAAGGTAAACTAGCTGGGACACTTTGAAAAGGCTGCTAATATATCAACTTTGGGGATATTTTGACACGAGGGATCAAAGATCAGAATTTGAATAAAGCTACAGTTATTATGAAAAGTGTAATTAAAGACTGACATATAGACAAAGGAGAACTATCACGGTACAGCATCCCATATCTGCTGGGCAAAATTACGATACGGGAAATCCCAGCCGTCCGTGCTTGGTTATGTCAAATAGGTATCAAGGAAGACAAAAAAATGACGAATTACTCCATATAATGGGAAACGAGAATGAAGTGAAACAGCCTGAAGATGTACATCGTATCGTACGGAGAAGGCTTCTTCCTTCACAGCTCGGGTAGTTCCCCGTCATAGTGGAGTTTCATAGCTATAAAAAGGAAAGTACCAGTTAGAACAGGTTCCAAATATAAACAACAAGTGAACCGACGTAGGAAAAGGAAGCGTCCTGGGCTCATTGAAAAAAATAAAAATTTTGCTCTAAACTTACTCATTGGGAACAAGGTGTAGCCTCCCTGGTCCTCGCGCATATACGAGAAGTGACCGTTTGGCCGCGGAACCTTCTTCAGTTGCCCCTGAGCACCAGGTGCGCGGCGAAGATTATCCAGACGCCCAACGACACGCAACATAGATGCCAGCGCGGTTATATGGACGTCCTTCCCGAGACAGGTGTGCACGCCCTCCGCATGGTGGATGTAGGAATCTAGAGGTCTGTCGAGACGAACTTCGTCAGGCGACGGGAATATGTTCTGGTCTCTGGCGGCGGAAACCTGGGAAGAAAGATTAGTACGGGGGAGGAAGGGAATCTATTCAAGTCGGGAATTTGCTTACAAAGTTCATGAAGACCTTGTCTCCCGGTTGGATGGAAACCTCACGGCCATCGTCGTTGATTTGTATGTTTGAGGTTGCTTCGCGATATGAAACGTATGTCCCGTTGAGTCGAATTCCCTCCATGCAGTAATGGAGGAGCTTTGTGTAGGCTTCTTCGGAATCATCCTTTGCTAAGCGGTTGATTTCAGGAAGATGGTGTTTGCCCTCATCCGAGAGGTAGAAGTCCAGGATTTGCGTGAGCTTCTCGAATGTTAGCTGTCATTCAATCAATATGCAGAGGGGTAGTATGAAAAGGAGAACTTACGGCCTGGCCTTGATTAGGTACTATGGCGCATACGATGGGCAAGATCTGGCCCCAGGTCACCTCTTCAGGGCTGAGCCCGCTCTTCAAAAGCCTGCGGGTCAAATCCACCCCAAATGCGCCAACTGGGTTATTCTTCTGGAGTTTATCAACGACTCCGGATAGGAACATTTTCCCCTTGATAGATTTAACGTTCGATTCCACGATCTGTCCAAGTTGCTGAGCAACTTCAGAAGCGGCCCGATGCAAAGGGAACGTTTTGGTAGGATCTATGTCGAAAAAGACGCTCGTGAAAATGGCCACTATGAGAATGTATAGCTCATTGTCCGTGTATAGACCTTTAGGGTTATCCTTTGATTTCAGGGGAAGGCCGAAGAGATTGGATACAAAGTGGATATGGGCAACGTTTCCGACACTGAAATCTGTTAGCCTGACGAACTGCTAGCTGGATAATGCTTGTCACACGTACTCCCTAGTGATATCGATCTGATTAATTTGAGCAATCTTGCGAGAGTTCTGTTTCAGAAGCTTGAGCGTAATTGCCTCATAGAAGTCCCTGACATGCTGGTTCCACCCGTCGTGGCCAAATATCTCATCCAAGTGTTTTCGCTGCTTGCTATCCGGAGCGGCTCCGCTCGATTTGAGAAGCTTCGAGCCTGACTTTCCGAAGACCACTCCAGCTCTCTCCGCCCAAGTCACACGGAAATCTGTCTCATTTTCCAATATTGCTTTTGCCCCGCTGTACGAGATGACATCAATGCGGGGTGGAATAGGTGCAGGGCGGTCCCAAGAGAAGTGGCTTTCCCTACCCAACTTGGCGAAGATCTTTTTATTCTCGCTTGGAATTGTCATCGGGTAATGGGCATAGATAGAGTCGGGCTTAATATGGTTAGGGAGCGCACGAAGTATCAACTTGTACAGCATGCAACCCTGGTTAACACTGAGGTCATAGTGAGTCTCCGCAAATCCCCAGTTTGTGAGGTTCTTAGCATTGTAATCGGTCTGCGATTGAAACATTAGTACGATGTTATACAAAGTGGAAAACTCATTCTAGAACAGTGAAAGATTTTGGAAACATACGGTATAAAATCGGTCCCCACGCACGAGGGCCACGGCGTCTGAGAGAACTGCTCGGGAAATGGTATATGTGGGACAGATTCCGGCGCCAGGGACCATTGGAATCTTGGCTTCCTCTGACACGATGCCTGGGTATAGTTCCACGAGGTCTGGATGCTCATACAGGTTGCGAAGTTGGTTGGCAATTTCCGGATCAGAGTTGATTTCCTCGAAGGTCTCGTATTGTTTCAAACCAAAGAACTTCCGGAATTCGTTCAGTGAGCCGCAACCAAGGTTCCGCGCTTGCTGCATTCCCAGAATTTCTACAGCTCGCAGTGCCTTGGGGACATTTCGGGGCCCAAATGTTCCTGGAAAATGTTAGCTATGCATTCCTGGTGATTTATTGAAAAATACACACCTGCCACCTCTTCAACCGCCTCTGTCATGATCTTCGCGAGGTCCTCGTCCCTAAATGTCCCGTCCGCTTGTCGCTCAAGATGAGCAAACGATCTTTTACCAGGATCTTGGGGCAACTCCCTTTGCCATTTCGCCATTCCCGCAAGAAGTTCTGGCATTGAAGTTTCCTCCCCAGTTTTGCCAAATAGGTCTTTGTAAATATCTTCTATCCACTTCTCATCCTGTGATCCGATGGTTGAATGCCATCGGTATGCAAGGTTAAACTCGAAGGAAACTTGGTTTCCCGTCCCGCTTTCTGCGGCCGCTGGGGCAGCTCCTTTCTTCATGTCGACTCGTGGGTCCTAAAAATGTAAGACAGTATTCCTCTATTTAGGAGTGAGGGAACCAACCAGGCTCCACGTTGTATTGCTCCGTGTGAGATTGATGATGGTTCGAACATAATCGTACAAGGTGATATTGATGTAAAGGCCACAGGTAATCCTATATCATGTTAGATGCGAAAATGACCACAATGGCGAACTTACAGTCTTCCTGTTTGAAACAGATCGTTGTCATATTTCGCCCACGCCTTCTTTGAGTCCTCGGGCGAAAGACCATCGCGAGGTTTGTTGAATCGACCGTTTTCGTTGATAACGGCAAGCTGTTCAACCACATAATTGTGAAATCTATTCAAGTTAGGATAGGAAAATGAGCGGTAAATCTCGAACTACAAAGACCAAGTTGGGGAAAGTGGTTTGGTTTCCATACCGATTCAGCATTATGAGAAGCACGCAGCACGCTGGTGGGAAGGCAATGAGCCTAGCATCTGAAAATGTGTCCGGTTTAAGTTTTCCATCCTTGAATGTGCGCATTAGATCCTGGCCCTCTTGGTCATCGCCATAGAGAGTAGAGAGGTCGAGATACGAAGAAGTCTTCGAAATGTGCTGGTTCCTATGGTCGGTTTGAAAGAGGTCTTTGGAAATTTTTAGTAGGGGTTTCTTTGAAAGAAAATGATGAGAGCATCTTCCGTACCGTG
Organism: Emmonsiellopsis sp. PD_5; assembly: GCA_032988985.1. Lineage (NCBI taxonomy): Eukaryota > Fungi > Ascomycota > Eurotiomycetes > Onygenales > Ajellomycetaceae > Emmonsiellopsis > Emmonsiellopsis sp. PD_5. Next base: position 83,534 of record JANTQI010000036.1, on the reverse strand, counting down.
GATTATCAAAGACGCCCAGTCAAAAAACACACTGGAAACTCCATTCGGATGGGGTTTAAACTCTTGACGGGCGAAGAGGCTGTCGAAAATCAAGCCGGGGTCAGGGAGTGCGGCTGGCTGAATAGTTACGGGGTTGACAGAACGAGCGTAGGGTGTGTTCGCAGCCCCCAGTTTGGGAAACATTGGATTGTTGTTCGATCCATCAGCCGCTCTGTAGCGGTAGTCATCACCCAAATATCTAACAAGAGTGAGTTAGCTGTAATAACAGACGACATCAAGAAGCTGCTTACGAGAGCGGTGGATGAGGAAGAGAGTCCCATAACTCCGTCACGAAGGTATTTGTGAGCTGTTCGCGAGCCTTTGACTCAGGGGGTAGACTCGCGACGAGCTATCACAAGCAACGATTAGCTTATTGAGGTTTCAGGTGGGATTTGTTTCGCATTTTAACATACTTGAATGACCCTTTCCATGAGGTATGTCTTGTCGTCCAAAAGTCCACCCTTGAGTTTGGTCTTTACAACAGCCACCAAAGTCTTGATTCCCTTTAACCTCATGGACCTCAAATCCTGCAGCTTCGTACTTGTTGGCCCTTTCGCCAGATAGGCAGTTTGACCAGAAAATTGGGCATATTTTGTAAAGGCTCCCTCCACATCCCGACGTTTGACATGCCTCCCATTGCTCTTTTTCCCTGGTTTCGAAGCGGGCTTTTTCGGTTTACCGTTCGCCTGGCCGTTCGCCCCATTCTGTTTTCCCGACGCCATAAGTGTTGGGATTTGAAGCCGGAGCAATGATGAGGATAATTAAAAGTTTGTTGAAGCAAAAATGGAGATAGCAAACGGGTCGTGTAGAGACCGAATATTCTGTGTCAGGACAGGAAGAAAAGGCAAAAGACCGCAACACACCCTTTATCTGTCCCACGGTGCAATGAGCTTCAGATTTAAAGCTTGGAGCACCGCGACATGCGGAGGTCTCGTATTTTCTTTTTCTTTTCTCCTGAAAAAGCAAACACGCAGATCTCTCCGTTCATGTTCCAGTTCGGGAATTTGGGGGAGGGGCTAGCTGAACGGTGATTCAGTGAACTCCAGGCCGAAAAACGTGCAAGGCATCCGAACCAAATAGCAGCAGCCTTATTCGGTGGGTGGAATACCGCAGTGTCCATCCGAGGGACCAAGAGCAAACACACAGATGTCACCCAATTGAATTGATCTGCCACACCAAAGGTGTGGAATATATTCCTCTTTGGAACCTAGTGCCATAATTTGGATGCGAACAGATTGGCCAAAGCACCCTGCTGCATCCAGCTATGAAGGTTTCCATCTTGCATGAATCCTTCCACCAAAGACAAGTGTTGCAATCAAAATCAAAGGGCAGATAGGTCCACGGAGCGAGAGGTCCAATCATCTTATCCAACAATCTTCATTACGCGAGATCCAGAGGAGGGATGATTGGCATTGATTGGAGAATCAGATTGGGAACCAGACCGCTGACAGCCACCAAAACCACTAGCATCTAGAAACGATGCGCGTTCCCATTTTTGTGCAATAACTAGTGCGAGAGTTGCACAATCTTCATCCCATGTCGCCGAAAAGGATAAGTATGGGGTAGCAGAAGTTAGTCCAGAGCAACCACGAATCTTGTTCTGGGCCTTCAGAGGTTAGGATTTGAAGTTGGAGAGGAGGGGTTGAAGTTGAGCGGAGTTAGGGCTGAGCCATGTCACCTGACCCCCCTATCTCGTCAACACCGCGCCACAAAACTCCCGAAACTCACGATCTGCCAAGTTCCAATCATCTCTGTCTTCCCGGCGCATCCCCATCGACTATCGACGGTCCGCTGCTGATCAGCACGGCATGGCGGGGCGAGCAGTTGCTCTCTTCCTTGTGTCACGCATCAAGTAGTTTCTGAGTTCTGCTCACCTCCATGACTCCATGCTCCCCGAGCATATTAAGCATGACGAACGAATTCAAGTTTGCTTGCAACTCGAGGTGCAGCACTATCGATTTTGGTTCTAAACTGATGCAGTTGGCTCTTGGGCCTGGCGGGCCCACCAGGAAGACGTCGGCATTATCATTCCTCGGGGTTGAAGAAGATGTTCAGGTCGATGCGCTGTCCCTAGAATACCCCGTATCAAAGATTGATTCAGCAAGCCATGATTCAGGGAGCCCCAGCCACTAAAATGTGCCGATTTTGGTGTTTCGTTGCGTGGTCCCATTGGCTGAACCCCATTTTCTGAAGGTTCCTTAACGTCGATTGGTGTAACCTGTCGGTGCGACTTTTAGGCCAACCAATGGTAGGCATATTATCAAGGGGGTTCGCAAACCACATCCATTTGATCGGGCTGCATGTCTGTCAAGCTTCAACGGAAGAAGAATGTCTAACTAGCGGGAGAGTTTTATCCCCGCCGTCTCCTGGTCTCCACCATAAAAAGTACTATCCCCTCCTTTTTTTTTTTTTTTGGCAGAGCTCGCGTCTTCTTTATGGGATGTTCATAGGCCAAAAATCTGTAAGTTACTCCACTTTCAATGGCTGGAGACCCTCCTAACAAATAGAATGGCTTCTTTCAATACTCAGCTCACTGCTACCAAAAAAAGCGGACAAGGGGGAAGAGCTTGGCGCTCATAGTGTGCGTGCTAGTTTGGAGCTCCTATTTCGGATTCAAATCGAAGACAAATGTTGGTAAGGCTGCCGCCGTCGAGGAGAATTAACCACTGATTGTAAGGCTATTTTCGATCTTTCAGCCCATCGCGTCACGGTTCAAAATCGATGCTTTCTTGAATTACTCTCTTTCGAGTGTGCCGCCAAATATCAATCCTATTCGTCCTAGGATTCCCAATTCCACTATCGTTCACCTAGAATTATTATTATGTCACAATACGCCTCAGATACGCCGAAGACGTTTGTCCTGTGCTTTGATGGCACGGGGAATAAATTTAAAGGCGATGAATCAGACAGCAATGTTCTTAAAATTTTTCGCGTGAGTAAAAATAGCCAGTTATTCCTGCACGAGTTTTGAGGAGGAATACTAACCTTGCGCCAGATGCTGGATCGAGAGGGGCAGCAATTCCACTATTATCAGCCAGGAATTGGGACCTATGTATCGTCAACCACAGTGGGAAGTTCGGGCGTCTTTTCACGCATCAAGCATTCTTTCATAAAGGCTAAAGATTCGGCCATCGGGTCCTCGTTCGCTCACCATGTGTTGGGCGGGTATCGTTTTCTCATGCGGTACTATTCACCCGGCGATGACATATATTTCTTCGGGTTTAGTCGCGGAGCATATACCGCTCGTTTCCTCGCTGAAATGCTTGATTTTATCGGCCTTCTCAGCATTGGGAACGAAGAGTTGGTCCAATTTGCCTGGGAAACATTTGCAAAATGGCAGCAGCGTGGTGACGATAGCGAAGAAGACATTACAGAGAGACTAAAACTTTTCTCCTTCATGAAAGCGTTTCGCGAGACCTTCAGTCGTCCAGTTGAACGAATCCGATTTCTAGGCTTATTTGACACTGT
>JANTQI010000036.1:0-63949 GCA_032988985.1 Emmonsiellopsis sp. PD_5 | reverse complement strand
TTCCTAGAATCTGGCCGAGAAAACTGATCAAATAAAAATTACCCTGGGGAACGGGGGGGGGGTGTGGGGGGGGGGGTAAGATATAGTATGGGATGGGAGGGGCATGGTACTCACGCAACAACCAAACAATCCTCCTCCGGCCGGAGAAACTGTAGCTTCAGAGCATGTCGAACGCTGCTCGCATTATGAATAGGCACCACATATGCCATTTTCAAATATCAGCGACGAGCGCTGCGCCGTCAATCGATAGTCTGAGGTCGATTGAGGTTGGGGGGGGAGTGTATGGATGACGATTTGGGGTGCGGTTTAGTGGGATTGAAGGTCATAGAACGGGCTTTCGACCATCCTAGCTAGCATATTCATGCACGTCCCATGAATTCGATATGTCTTGGGCGCGGACGGTGGTCGGGTATTGCGCGTGGATATGGTGTGTTTTGGAGCCGGTTGACGATGATGTTTTAAGGTGATGCTGGATTGAGGCTTGGCGCTGGTTAGCTTTCGGAGATAGCGGGGATGACAAACCACAACAATGTATGAGGGATCAATTAACGAAGAAAATATATAGAATACATATTCTATATGCAGTTTACAGTTTATTTCTCATTGGTATCTCATTCTAGGTCTCTAGAATCCTTATGCAAATCTCAATCTCAATCCCGATCCCAAAACAAAACAAAAACGCCCAGAAACTACCGTGACGACTCCTGCAGATATCGATACACAACGGAAAAGTCCTTGCCCCGATGGCTCTCCTCCGTCTCATCATAAACCTCCTGCACCGTCGCGGCAAGCTTCAAGGGCGTTCCAGACTCCTTGGCAGCTTCAACGGCCAATCTCAAATCCTTCTTCATCAGGCTAACACCAAACCCACCTGAATAGTCCCGGGATGCGGGCGATGTTTCGATAACGCCGGGAACGGGGTTGTTGACCTCGCTGGACCAGCACCGGCCCGTTGAGGAATTGATCATCTGGCCCAGAACCTTGGGATCAAGGCCCCATCTAATCCCGAGATTCATTGCCTCGGCCGTGGCGATGTTGGAGACGGCCAGGAGATAGTTGTTTGCGAGCTTCCCAGAGAGCCCCGCACCCTGTTCGCCCAAATGCCATACCTTCTTGCCCATCAGGAGCAGCACATCCTCTGCCCGCTGGACAAGGCCGGGGGTTTTGGACGACGCGCCGAGCATGAATGTGAGGGTTCCGGCCGTTGCGCCAACAACGCCGCCGGACATGGGAGCGTCGACGAATTTGCCGGAGAGGGTCGAGTGCACAGCATTCGCAACTTCTCGCGACGAGATGGGGTCAATGGTAGAGCAGTCAATGAAGAGTCTGGGCTTGTCCAGCTTCGGCAGGCCGTTTTTGAGAATGATGTGGAAGACGTCTTTGACGTGGCGGGGCTCAGGCAAACTAGTGATGATCGTTTCCTACACAAAACGCAAGGCAAAGAAATATTAGGACATATAACGCTCAACGAAGGCCTAGCAATCCGCAATTGCAAACAGCAACAGCTGAAGATGCGGGGATTCATTGGTATGAAACAGTAAGTAGCAGCAAAGGCGATAATTAGGATTTAAACTGGCCAGACATAGTAGTATCAGAAGGCCCAGTCTAAAAAGCAATTCCTTACCGATTTCTCCGCAACTTGATGTGGATTAGCAGCAACCTCGACCTTCAGCCCGCCGGAGTCTTCGCGGAGGAATCTCTGGGTGGTTTCGGCATTGGAATCGCATATGACAAGGGTATCAGACTTTGGGATTTTAGAGCGTAGGTTTCTGGCCATTGGGTATCCTGGGACAACAAACAAGCAACAGGAGCGTGTTTAGTTAGCTACATTGGTTGCATGTCCCGATCTGGAATATGACGTGGTTGGTGTAATGGTTGGCGATCACAACACTGGGAGCAGCAGAGAGCAGGAGGCTCTTGTGAAGCACAGCTGGGAGAAGAGGGAGGGCAGCACTCACCCATCTGGCCCAGGCCAATAAACCCCCAGGTGGCATCCCGGGACAGAGTGGTGGAGAACGCCCGCCGGCACGAAGGAGTGGAGGAAGCAGGAGGAAGCAGACGGCGCAGAGGGGCGTGGAGGGCGGACGAGCTCATTTTGAAAGTCATTGTAGAGGAGAGCGAGAGGAGGGGGGAGAGAGAGGGACAGACTGGAGAGAGAAGAGGAGAGAGAGGAAGAGGAGAGAGAGAAACAGAGGAGAGTGATGACATCGCCCAGAGCATGCCGGGCCGTAGCCGAGCCTTACCCAGAAGTTAGGTAAGCCCGGGCGTGCCTGTGCCCCTCGCCCGCGCCCAGCCACTAGCCTAGCTAGCCCTCTCCCCGGACTCGCCAGCCACTCAGCGCCGCCGCCGCTGCTCCGGTTTCAACCGAGCGCGGGGAACCATCCGTGATCCCTGGGGTTGCTTCTATTGGAGCAATTAACCCAATTGGCCAATGCCTCCTGGAGATATCATACCTCCAGTTGATATATCTATGAAATTTCCAATATTCGCCCAACTGGACAAACTTATATTTATGCACAGCTATTGCAGCCTCCACGCTCATCTGTACATAAACTAGTAGTTACAGTCAGTGCCCCGCAAAATAACCCTGGTCCTTTTAGGAAGGGTAATGAGAATATGTTTACAATACTCCATCCAATATCCTGGAACTGCCCTGCTTCATCGCCATCCCCTTAACCATGTACTCGACATGCAGTAGCTGTGAGAAACAAAATTTTGTTTCTTATTGTTATCGCTAGTATCTGAAGCTAGAATTTAACTAATGCTCTCCGCCCTCACTTCGTGTTCTCTTATAACATAAACATTCAGACGCACTTCGTAACATCATGTAATCATCCATGATCATCCCTCATAAACAGACATGGTAGTATGTAGTCGTAGAAATACTCCCATACCTTTGAAACGAAAAAAAGTCAAACATGCATCAAACATCTGCGGTGGCAATCGCCAAAAACAAAATATGCAACGCTAAACAGTGCTTCGAAATAAAATAGTTGATGCCGATTATTGTCCCTCAGAGAAGAGAGCTGGTGATTCGGTGACACGAAAAGGGAAATGAGTGGGGGAAGTGGTAAAACTGCAGCGAGATACTTCAATGAAATCCACTTTTGCGTGATGAGTTCTGTCGTTATCCATTAGTCGTAACTGCATTTTCGTGGCAATGCGACGCTCTGCATCCTAACCGTAGGTCCCATGCTCGAAAACTGTGAACAAGCCTCGTCGACCGAACGGTACAAATCCGTCAAAGGCGTATTAAAGAAGACTCCTAAGTAGAAGACTTTGGAGTGGAGATGTGGATTTCCCTGCGGCAACCAAGGGGAGAGCTGGACCCTGCGCGGAAGTTCTCCTTTCGTGGACTGGAATTTTCAGACCTAGTGACACCAGCCTTAACTGGCATCACGGTTTTTGAGGATCCGTTTGAGAGGCTATCGGCCAATGGGCCTCGAGGATTGGGAACTACCCGACGGTAGCTTGGTGTATTCTCAACATTGGCTGCATTCCCGCGAACCCAAGAGTTGACACGAAGGCTGTTAATGGACTTGTTCATCATCGGGCCCCTTTTATGATAGTCAGCTATGAAGATCAAAGTAGTAAGAAGCGTAGCTTACGGTGGAGAAATTGAAGTTGCCGGTGTCCAGACAGGTCCAACCCCCAGTGGGGAAGGATAGCTAGTCTGCGAAGCTGGGCTAAAGTGGGAAGCAGTCTGTTGCAAACGCTGAAGGGTCGGTGACGGGGTAGATCCGCTAACTAGTTCGACAGAATAGTTGTACTCGCCAGCACGGTAGGCACGGCGTTCGTTGCTTTGGTGTTTCAACTGCTTCTGGGCTTTGGTGTCTGCAAAACGAAGGAGAAGTTTGACTCCGTCCTTGGCAGTAACATTGTGGAATTGGGTCAACACTTTCTCCGCAATTTCACGGCTCTCGAATCTTAAACAGCATGTGTTAGCAATCTTCAAAGAGGCAATAGAAAGGGAATATCGAACCTGGCAAATCCAACCTCCTTGCTAACACCAGTATTCTCGTCGCGGCTGATCTTCTCGGAGACGACCTGATACGGTTGGAAGTGACGGCGAAGGTCCTACGAACGAACATAATGTCAGCCACCAAACAGAGTAGAATATTGGATGGGGTGGAATCTTACAGCTTCAACCCAGTCGATAGGAACATTGGTGCAGTAGATGTTAGTGGAACTCTTGTCTTCAAGATCCTTCAATCGGGAATTGCGAGATTTCTAAGGCAGTTAGTTTTTTCTCCCCCAAGGAGGTGTAATAGATAGACACCTACCTGGGCGAAACTGGCCTGGTAGCCAAGATGGAAGAAGCCACGAATGCAATTTTCACAGGCATCGAAGCTGAAGAACTGAACGAATCCAAATCTATATCTACAGTTAGCAACTAAGGTCCGCAAAGCAGTGGAAAAGAATAAACCATACCCTTTGCAGAGGCCAGTTTCAAGGTCAACAATTGCCTTGCAGCGATCAATCTTTCCAAATCGGGATGCGTAAGCATGCAACATCTCATCGGTAGTTTCAGGAAGGAAGCCACGAATGTAGACGTTTGTAATCCCCTCTCTGTTCTCAAGACATTTGGCCAAAGTCAAGTCGGACGGATTAGTCCACATAGCAGGAACAGCACGAGGAATAGGAGGATCCTGCTGCATCAAGGCGTCAAGATCCTGCAAGACATAACCACCTGCACCCTTCATCATCTGGAAGGGGAGATAGGGCTGCTGGGCCATTGGTGGAGACGGGGTATTGTAGTTGTACATCATTGGAGAGCGATCCATCGAGGCAATCGCAGGGTAACACTCCTGCTGCCCAGCTTGGTCGAGTCCGGGGGTGCAGGGATGGTTTTCCTCGACAGAAGACCAAGAATCACGACGAGGACCAGAGAGATCAGGTGCCTCTCCATTCAAAGCATAGGGCCAAGTGTAGCCTGCAACGGAACCCGGAACCATGGGGGGACCAGTGACGAAGTTAGGGTATAAGCCGGTGGGCAAATAGGGCACTGAATTACCTTGGTCAGCTGCTTGAATATTGGGCTGTCCACACTGGTTGGTAGTGGGTATACCATCAAACATACTTCCATTAGGAACAATCAGGTATTGTCCATTGTATGGACGCTGCATGCCAGCCAGATCAACGTTGCCAGCATGGGGACCATGAAGACCCTTGAATGTACCAAACTTACCACCCGGACGCTGGTCCTGCAGATTCAGGTTGCCAAGGCCCTGGGTTAAAGCTTGGAGACTTGCGTCCCCCATGTTTCGGTTGATCCCGTTGGGCTGGGAAACCCGCTGATAGAACCGATTCTGCGGCTCTTGGTTGTAAGTTCCGTGGTTCTGTCCCTGAGCAGGGCCAGCCTCGCTAGACGAATGGGGCACCTGGTTTTGGGCTTGCATGGTTGCAAATTGGGGGTTCTGTTACAGCAAAAAAGCCATTAGCATGCAAGAAAAGGCAGAGATATAAGGAGACACGAGGAAGGCAGATAGCATCCACCCAATCAACACCCCTGGAAGAGGGAAAAAAGCCACTTACCTGATCGACTGGGGAATCAGTCTGGTTCAAACGAGACTTTTGGGCGAGAAACCCGAGCTTCTCGAAGATGTCCATGTTAGTGAACTCAAAGGGAGCAAAACACCACGGGAAGCAAAAGGACGAAGCACGTAGTAAAATACTGCACCTACAACACGGCCCTTTGGATGCGGATGGGATCACAGAAAGGTCGTGGATTGCAGGGAGAATGCAGACTAGCTACGAAACGAAGATAGAGAGCAGCAACGATGATTTTCAGATGGAAACGAGAAGACGAAAAGATGCAAGACGAATGAGCAGACAGGATGCTGAACGATGGAGAGTGGAGGAATGGAGCTTTAGAGATGGGGATAAAGCAAAGACGGCCAGATAGCTGCTGACTCAATGTAAGAAGAGCGAGAGGAAGATGGTGATGGATGAGATGAGGATGGGAGAGGATGGGAGAGGAGAGAAGAAGAGAAGAAGAGAGGGAGAGGATGGGATGAGGTTGAGGATGAGGTTGAGAAGCGAGGGGCGAGGGGAGTGGCAGGAGGTTGGCAGGGGAAAGCGCCGTCTCAGAGCCTCAACAACACAGAAACCAACACCCACCGCCCGGAAGGAGAACAACACACCAGCGTCAATTCACTGCTAAATTCACAGCCAGCAACAGGCTCCAGCTTCCTGCCCAGCGGAAGAGTCACGGGAGGAAATATCTCGTCCAGCAGCTTCACTGGCAGGAGGGGTATACGCAACTGACCGCCTTCTATACAACGTACACACCCTTCACGAGTCCTTCCCCTATATCAGGTCTACAATGGAAACTGACTTCCCATATCTAGGAAGCATGCTGAGTACGCAGGAGCAATACGTATACAGATGGAAAGGTTGAGAGGAGGAACGGAGATGGCAAGGGGGGTCCCATTCCATCCCTCTCCTCTCAAGGGGAAATCGACCAGAGAAGGATACTACTCCTTGGTACGAGAAAGAATACCTTCTCGACACCCTCCAACCATGAACAGTGGCAGAGACATAGAATAAACGTCATGGGCATTAAGATACCGGAAAGAATGGACCCTCACGGCACATCCTAGCTAGCCCCTATCCGCTCAGAAGGGCTGGGAGCTGGCAGTAAGTTATCTCATAACAGCCCCAAAGACGGCTTTGATGCCTCTTTGCTGTCTGGTCGTCAAGCAAGACCGGGTATATGAAAAGAAAAAGGAATAGAAAATCAAAAAGCAATAGGAACGAACAACATGAGGGAAGCCTGATGAGCATTCCTACCTCACATCCCAAGCCTAAGGGATACATACACACGTCCTCCCTTGCCCTTGCATCGAGTCCGACATCCACGTCGTCCCTGCTCCTGACCTCCAAAACCACCACCCACCCCTTCCACGCATCCATCAAAGCCATCAACAACAGGTGAGGTCCGTTCGACTCCCCCAACCATCCTTCCCGAATCACAGCTTCAACAAACAAACGGCAGGTGAGAACAGCCAGTCAGCCAGTCAGTCCCAACCATTCCTCCCTCATGGACGCAGGATGATGTATGTATGTATGTGATATCCCCCTCCTCACAGGAAAACCAAGCCACCTACCTAGCATCTACATACCATCCCATCCCATCGGCCCCGCGCGGCAAATATTCCGATCCCACCCACCAGCCAACAACCACCAACAGAGCCAAAAACATCGGCTATCCTCAATCAACCAACCTTAACCCTAACCTAACCCACCCCACAATCGGCCCCCGCGCACGGCACATATCTGATATCATGAGATCCGATATGTATCCGGGTAAATCACCAAAAAGGAAACCTTCCAGCCTCTAGTCCGGCAATGCAAGAACAAGAGCGGCAATCGGAACGTCCGAACGGGGCTTGGTTCGCGGAATGGAGGATAGGTAACTAGTTATTTGCCAAGATGATTAATTACGTAATATTTTCGGCTGCCCGGAGCCGAAGGGGGTCATGTGACCCGCTCCTGGATGGCCCGGGGACGAGATGAAAGCGGGGTGGGGTTGGGGGATGGAGGGAAGACGGAAGAGAATGAGAAGTATGTGAGTTAAAATGTGTAGGTTTAGATTTAGATATATATATAGGTGTAGTAGTAATAGTAGTTAGTTACTGGTTGCAATGGTTTAAATAGAAGAAGAAGCAGAGGAGAAACCAAGAAGGAAATGAAAAAGAGAAGAAGAACAATGGTGACTTAGATGTGGAGAGATATATGCAGAAACTCTGACATAAAATGGTAATATGGATAAAAGAAAGGAAAACGAAAAGCCACCGTCAAACAAGGAAGAAATCCAATGCCGTCTATAACAAGGGCGAAAAAAAGAAAAAACTAAGATCAGTCCATTTATGCATTGCATTCATCAATCACCATCTAGAACGGGACAGTTCAGTCGCTCATGACCAAACATCCTCCTGGTACGATCCGTTATTCCGCATATGCTTGACAAGCTCCTCGCCCTTCTCCGGCGCCAAACCCCGCTGCTCAGCCATAATCTGGCCCAGCGCAAGATTAACCTCGCGCGCCATGTTGGCAGCGTCACCGCAGACATAAAAGTTGGCCTTTTGGAGGAGCAGGTCGTTGATGAGCTTGGCGTTTTCGCGGATCTTGTGCTGGACGTAGACCTTTTGGGAGGTTTCGCGAGAGAAGGCGGTGATGACTTGGAGGGAGTCGCCGAGTTGGGAGGCGAAGGACTAGATTGGGGATGAGGGTTAGTGGGCTGGGTAAATGTTCATGTTTGGGGAGGGTGAAGATACATACCTCCCATTCATCTTTGTACAGGAAATCCTCTTCCCGCTTTCTGCAGCCGTAGAACAGGACCGTGGGACCGACTTTCTCGCCCTTGGCGGCTTGCGCAGCGCGTTCTTGAATAAAACCGCGGAATGGCGCAACACCAGTACCAGGACCAACCATGATGATGGGTTTCGAGGGGTCAGAGGGGAGCTTGAAGTTCGAGTGGCGGACGTGGACGGGGACGTGGATTCCGTCATATTTGTTTCGTGGGCCGTTGATGGAATATGTCAGACCGTGGCAGTCGGGGTTCGGGTCACCATGTTGCTTCTGCTTCAGGGCGAGGAGGTAGTTGGTCGTGACACCTTTGAGGTTATGGGTAGCTCCGGGAACACGTATCGATTCGACAATGGCAGTGATGCTGATCTTGTGCTTTTGAACCAGATTGGAAGACGAGATGGAGTAGTATCGGGGCTGGATCTTAGGGATACCTTCGATGAGCAAGGAGAACGGGACAGCGGTAAAGGGCTCTGAGGTGATTTTTTGCAATGCTTGGGCGATATTCAAGTACTGGCTGGCAATTTTTTCTTGGAAATAATCCTTGTCGCTTCCCAATCGTTTCAGTTCAGTCCGGGAAGCTTCATCGGGAGCAAAAGCAGCAAGAGAGGCGACGAATTGACGGGAAACAGGACCGCAGATTTCCATATGGTACCTCATGGCGGCATCGTAGGTAGTCGGGGTGGGAAACGGAACCTTGGCAGTAATATCGAGAGGCTTGACCTTAATTACCATATTAGCCTTATCGGCAACGCCGAAAACCTTTGCGAAACGATCGACCTCCGCGCCGGCGTTGGTAGGCCAGATTGCGATGTGATCACCGGTTTGGTAGGAGAGGTTGCTTCCTTGGACATCGATTTCCATATGTAGGCAGTTACGGTCCTTGACGGTAAACAATTCGCGAGATTCGACGATAGGGGCGATATACGGGTTGTGAGCGTGGTATGGTCCCTTGGAAGTACCTTCGAGATGGTTCTGGTTCGGTTCGCCCAAATAGACATGTTCGGCCTCGTGAGAAGTATCCGGTTCCTCGATAACAGAAAAGACAGGCTCGTAGACAGCTTCACGTTCCTCCAGGCCCATCTCTTCAGCCAGGGCCTTCCACATGGGCTCTTTCCAGGCCAGATAGTCTTCCTCCATTGTACCCGCGCCATCGTCACCCTCACCCGCCTCTCCGATTCTCTGGGCTCCGAGCTTCTTCATGGTGGCATCGACATTCTTAACCATCGAGTTGAAATGCTCATAGGTGTTATTTCCCAAGCCGAAAGCGACATACTTGATGGCAGAAAGCGGTTTATCGTCGGCACTTCCGCCGTCCTCAAAGGAGACATCTTCGCCGGTGATGAACTGGTAAAAGTCCACCGCGTTATCCGTGGGTTCACCCTCACCATACGTTGCCAAAACGAAAAAGATAATCTTATCCTCGGGAAATTTGTCGAGGTTCTCGTAGTCGTAGTCTTCGAGGTCGGCAACCATGGTCTTGAGGCCGAATCGCTGCGAGCCTTCCTTGGCCAACCTCGAGGCATAGTCTTCAGCGGTACCGGTCTGGGAGCCGAAGAAAATGACGCAGTTCTTGCCGGTTTCGTTCAGTTTTTCTATGATATCCCTTGACTTGCCGGCCTTTGCGCCGTTCGCGTTCGCAAAACTTGTAGCGTAGGGATCCTTGACGACGCCCCATAACGAGCCCTTTGTGAAATAGGCAACGCTCCCGAAGAGGATAGCCACAAGGACCACCAGATCCAAGGTGTCCACTTGCGCCATGGTGAGAGGGTGGGAAGGGGTTAGTTCGGGGGAGCTGTTTCTTGTGTAAGAACTTGTCAGTCCGCGAACCCGAGCACGAACAAATCACCACCAGTCCCAGCGACAGTAGAGAGAGAGAAAAAATAAAAGAGAAGGGAAGAGAAAAAGGGCTCGCACTGGGCGCACCTTGAACACAGACGATGGTGGTGGCCAGCAGGGAGTGGGCGGGACGAAAATGTTGAGGCAGATCCGAACCCCAGACAGCGTCCCGGCAGGCAGATGATTGGCCCAAGCGCCCAGTGTGGCACGACACAGGCGACAAAGGGACAATTAACCCAGACAGGGGGGAATTCAGCGGAGAGGAGGGAGGCGGAGAGAGGGGGGAGGGGGGTGGAGGAGAGGAGAGGAGAGAATTGAGGAAAAGAACACGTTGAGAGGAGAGAGGTTGATTGACGTTGGAGCAGTCAATCGGGGAAGGCGTCGGGTAGGCTGTAAGTGTAGCGTTGTGTGCCGTTGTGGGTGCGGGTGGCCTGTCCCGCTGTTTGGTCTGCCATGTGAGCCCGGCCACCCACAGCCATACATCGAGGTACCTCTGCAATTCCGCCCTCCTCGCTGCCCTTCCGCACTCGAAGTATAATTATCCATACATCCCTCTCTATCCATGTCCTTGTTTCATGCGGCACTTCTTCACCCCATTATGCCTCTTCTATTCCAGATCAGTTACAACAGTCTTTCCAATACCATAGTGCCGGAACATTTTAATCAATAGCTCCTACATTTTTAGAGAACACCCTCCCTTGCCAGTTGCCCAGCCCAGTCTTCCATGATTGAATCCAACCTCGCTCCCGCAAGTTCGCAACCGGAGTTGCGAGCGATAGTTATGCATCCACTCTCCCAGCCAACCAGTGAATAAGCTTTTCATCCCCCTGCCATCGGTCCATTGGTTATTTGATTGATTCCAAAGAAACGTGCTCTGTCCAACCACGATCAATACATGGATTGACAGGGCAGGCTGAGGACAATGGCAAAAGCTCATAAGAAAAAGAACAAGAAAGAGAAAAAGAAATGGAGAAAATTATAATGTTACTGGGGTTAGAATGTGTGTGCAAGCATGGCCTGCTTGGTAAAGATGTTGATGATGGCGGGCTGGATGAATCCAATATATCCACGCTTACATTCTGTACTGGGAAAGAGATGAGATAAGTGGGGCACAGTCAGCAGAGAACTTCACCACAAAAATGAATGAAAGCTGGAAATGGACCTCCTGTTTGCTAAAATGGAAGAAAAGAGGAAAGAAGTTTTTTAAATTGTGCTATGTTGGTTTCAGCAAAGTTTTCTAGAGATTTGGAGCAGTCATGATAATGCATAAGCTGCATAAGTTACGTATGTTTTATGCTACTAGTAGTGAGATCTTTCTGCCCTGATTCCTGATTACTCGTCTCTGCCCCTGATAATGGTCTTTCTCTATGTACATGCACAACTATTCCATTGCCGTGCATTGCCATTGTTTCTGATTTCTATGCTTCATTGGGAAAGTCACCATTTTGCCTTTGGAATTGATCCGTCGAATCTGCTTTGCATCCCCTACTAATCGCCAACTCTTTCGCTAAATCTTTCACAGGCGTTAGACGACATGATATGAAACGGAACACGCTATTGAGTAAAAGCAAACAGATATTTAATCTCAGTACATACTGTCCTGCTGTTAGAAATCCGAACAAAGACAGCAGTTATGTAACGCCTTGGACAAATATCTCAGCATAGGCCTGGCCTGCCTGATATATATACGATCGGACCAGGATCTGGGGGACTGAGATTTCCCCCGTCACTAGACAAAGAAATCGAAACAGCCTTCAAACATCTCGATCCGGTGATATCGGCCGCCCCGCAGTTTCAGAGTCCGTGCCATGCCGGTGATGAAGGGGATTGCTTTCATCATGATCCCGTTTCGTTTTAGGGTCGCAGGTGCGATGATACCGCGAATAATACCCATTATCGAACATAAATGGCCAGGGTTTGTCTGTCTTACGGTGGACAACAATATTCCTGTTGGATGGTGGGGGTTGGTTTTTGCACTTTTTCTTTCTTTTCGTGGTGATAGCTAGCTAGCAGCAGCTGTCATCTGGCGGTTGGCGGTCCCAGCATGCCCAGTAGAAATGTCAGAATGGGTTGATGCTTTGCAATTCGCAGACTGCTGGCGCCTCGTATCTGTGATGGGCTGGCGAGTATTTATGTAGGAACGTGGACGCCACCGCATGGGGACCGCCTACAGGCTACAGCTACAGGCCGTTTTGAGCAGTTAGCGCGTAGGGAAGGCTAAGCACAAAACACACGAAGGAGCGGGATAGGGGGCGTGGATGTGATGAATGGCAAGTAGAGAAACATCATCACCGCGAAGGATTGGACCAATGTGCTGGAGCGGTGGGGAGAGGTCGTTTCAAGTTTCAACAATGGGGTGAGGGAGAGAAACATGCAGCGGTAAATAATGCCCGCTTTGTGGCCTGCAATAACGACCACACCGGCCTCTGCGGCATCGTGCTCTGCCCACCAGTCTCCAGACAGAGGATATTCGGAGTTAAACAAACTGCGTATCGTATCTCGAGGAGCGTGGCGTTCAGGGGCGGGAGATGCCAGGGCGCTGCTCCCATTGGCCAGGCTGCGCTGTGACGAGAAACGAGGGCTGACTAAGCCATTCATGCCCTCCCATACCGACATCTCAACCACCCTCGACGACGATGCTGAGCAACATCCCCCGAACGGGCTGCCCTACCGCCTCTCTCAGCAATGGACTGCTCATTGACCATGCGAGACCCTCCTAGTCTACTCTGCCCCGCGCTCCCGACTGCCAGAGGCCGCTGTTGAAGATGCCGCACTCCTGTAAGTCAGCTCTTTGGTGGTCCTCAGATGGGCCCGGCCCCCTCTGCTGATATATTACGATTGCTGCCCTCTGCACATGTCTTCTTCACATGAGAAACTGGCCATGCACTTTTTGCTAACTCTTCTCCAGCTAGCCCCCACCCAGTGCGACCGGCTGGCGGCGGCCAGTCGCTGCCCTACTTCCTGGATGAGAACATGAGGTCCTCCTCCCAACCACAGCTTCACTCCTCGGACCGTTTGACCTCGAGAAACCCTCCCCCTATCAGTTCCCACAGCAGAGATGCCTCCGCCGCCAGGGGCAGAGCTGCTGATTCGTCTTCGATTTCCGTGCAATCCCTGCAACCACAGCTCAGGACCCAGTCGCATTCGAAAAGTCCGGAGTCGACCGGCGGGCGAGCTGCTGCAGTTAGCCCCGACGGCGAGGGACTCGAGAGACGGCCCTCGAACTCGTACGGACACCATCGCCAGGCGTCAATTGTCCACGGCAATATTCAACATTCGAGGAATGCTAGCTTTGCTGCCGCTGCCACTAGCCCTCTAAGTCCGGAGGTGATAGCTTCTGCGGCATTTGGTGCTGGGCATGGTGCGGACTCTGCGTTGAATGGGAAAAGAGATCCTCTTGAATACTCGGCGGGATATGCGGCTGCCGGACCTACTGTGACTGCCCAGATGCAGCCTTTGACTTTGGCGACAATTCAGGACAATGATCAAGCGGAGTTGAGTACTGAACCGCCCACACACCGCAAAATGGTTTCAATGGCGAAATCCCGGAAGGACCATTCCCATCATCCGTCACATTCGAAACATACGCAGGAAGCAAAGACAGTCGGGGAATATGCTCTTCACCATCTATTCAACTCGGTTTGTTTGCCTACTTTTGCTGCTTGCTGCACCCCCCCTGCTAATTATATTCTCTTGTGTAGTTTGTCGGTCAGGCGGATGAGAAAATCAACCAATGCATCATGAACATCAGCGAATTCGATACGCCAGTGGAGCAGGTTTGCGGTCCTGGTGCTGATCCAATCTTTGATCAGCTCATTTCGGCTTTGGGTCATATTGCGAAGCAGAAGCCTAAACCCTTGATAGACACCATTATGGTCTGGAGAAAAGCTAAGGGGGAAGCTGCGTCCGCCGCAAAACACGCTGCTAACCCGGTTTGTATTGTCGATTTACCCCTATCATAGTCATGCAATTTTCTAACTCGTTGTCAACCCGTCAGACAAAGCACCCACCTCCGCAGGTACCCACCCTTTCACGCCGTAATACCGAGCCAACCCAAGGCGGCCCCGAGGCCGTAGACCCTAACGCTATGCCTAACAATTCGTCGATCCCCGCTGCATCCCGCCAAGAGGATATCCTTATTGCCGAGCGTCGGGCTACAGTGTCCGTTTACCTCGTCTGCCGAGTACTGATTGAGATCTTCAACCAGAGCACGTTGCAAGCTATCACACTAGAGATGGCTGAGCGGCTAGAAGATATCGTATTTACACAACTGAAGACGGTTGATCCGGATCAAGTCGCCGCCTCCCCTCTCCGCATGGCAAATTGGCGTATATACGGACAACTTCTGGGCATTATGAGCGAGGCCAATTTTGTGAGTGTCGCAAATAGGTTTCTCGCAGAATTGAACCACTATCAAAAAGAGGATTCCAGATTATTATCGGCAAAGGACTCGGAAGCAAAGGCGGAGCTTCTGGTATTTGGGATGAGACACCTCCAGATACGAACTTCGCCAGATGACGCTTGGAATAGATCCTGCGACTTCTTACAGTCCGTGGCAAGACTGTTCGTCAGCTCACATGGCCAGCGTCTCAAGCAAGCCTATTGCCAAATTCTCGAAATTTTCCTCCTCCCAATCGCCGCCAATTGCTCCTGCGATCTTACCTCGCCCAAGTGGAAAGAGTTCTTAGATCTCCTCTATCCAAGATTATCTCAAATTCTCACAAAACCTCGGCACTGGGGCAGCGCTTTCCCTCTTCATACCTTACTCTTATGCTCGTCACCCAAAGAAACCTTCTATAACCAATGGATGTCTGTTATAAATAGTCTCCCACCTAAACTCAAGGATCGCCCTACTCGTGCAACTGCACTCCAAGCAGTGTGTCGATTACTTTGGACTTACCTCTTCCGCTATCCCGATGCCCTTAATAATCCACTTCGCAGAATAGATGAAATCATTCGTATTGCGCTACCAACCGGACGAAGGACGTATCTAACCACAGAACCTGCTGTGGCGGAGCCACTGACCCAATTAATTCGAATGGTCGGGTATAAGCACCCCGATATGTGTTTCCGGGGCATCATATTCCCTCTCATCAACTCTGATCTTTTTATGTCCGGAAAAGAGCTGAAAATAGAACAAATGGAGCCAGAGAAAATGGTCATCGGGATCCGGTCTTTTCTGGCAATCATGTCTGATCTGGATAACGGAGGCCAACAGCCGCCTCCTTTTCCACAGGATTTTGCCGCACCTGATCAGCTATTCAACACACAGTTTCCAACCGTCGGCCTGGGCCCACTAGAGGAACCACCCTCGAGCAAAGAGCCTATACAAGAGGCTGTTTTCCGACCAGTCAACACATCCAAATTGAGCGAGAACTCCCGCAAGTACTATTTCCGCTTTTGCGAAGTCTTGGGAAAGATTACGCTTTTGTGTGACAATACATTCGGTGGGCAGGCAGCGTTGGACGAAAAATTCGGGGGAGTTACCCCAAAAACTCCAATTGCGGAGGCATTCAGCTTTGGGAGAAGGGATGACCATGCGAATGCCCCTGATCAAAAGCAGGCTTTTTACGACCTTTTACACGTCTCTGTTCAGGCTCTTCCTCGATGTCTCTCTGACCACATCCCGTTCAATTCTCTAATCAATTTACTGTGCACGGGAACCGCACACATACAGTATAATATTGCAACTTCGTCTGCTGAATCACTCAAATCTATAGCTCGTCAATCGCATGCGCAACATGTTGCCATCGGTTTCGCTCGATTTATTTTCAATTTCGATGCCAGGTATTCGACTATGTCCGATGAGGGAATGCTTGGCCCTGGTCATATCGAGTCCACCTTGACATTGTATGTTGAGTTAATCCAAATCTGGATCGAGGAAATCAGACAAAGAAATAAAAGCGCCCAATCAGACTCAGCAGAAAAAGGAGGGCCTGGCAGCAGAGGTCAGTTAGACTTGTCGACGGTAATGGCCCATGTGGAAGAGATCGAGTCCCACGGATTGTTCTTCTTGTGTTCACAGTCCAGGAGAGTACGTGCGTTTGCAATTACCGTTCTTCGGCTCGTTACAGAGTTCGACTCCGTCCTTGGAAAAGGTGGAAAAGATGTCGCACGGATTATTCAAATCCTCGAAGATGATTCCGAAAGAGTTCTGGATCTGAAGGATGAGTTGCTCACCGTTGCCGAGAGGAGCCGCCTTCAGAAAGGGAAACAGAGAACTGGGCCACAGAATACATTGATTGAGATATGCAGCAGTGAGGTTTCTTACGACTCTACACTCTGGTCCAAGGTGTTCCCAAACCTTATACGCATTAGCTTCGATACCTGTCCATTGGCCGTAACCTTGGGCAGGGAGATCGTCTGCGCGAGACTAGTCCAGATGCACAATACCATTACTGCCCTCGCTGACAACCACCAACCTGGGCAGTATGTTTCTCTTGATATTGTTCAGGGCAGGCCGGTTCCGCGCAGTAGCAACTCGCCGGATATCTTAGTTGAACAATGGAAATTGTATTTGGTCATGGCCTGCACGACTATTAATACAGCTGGCGCCCAATCACAAAGCCAACTTGCCAATGCCCAGCACGTACGGAAGACGTCAAAGACCGGCCAGCAGTCATTGGATAAAATTGGCTCTGCAAGAGCACTTTTCGCTACGGTTATCCCTCTGCTCTCGGCCGGCCCGGATTCAATTCGAAATGCCATCGTCGTTGCGCTGGGCTCAATAAACAAGAACCTTTATCGAACACTGCTGGAATCTTTGCAGTATGCGGTAACTACATGCAACGAAGAGGCTCGGGTCCGAATTGGAACGCACCATCGGACCCCAAGTAGCCCGAGGCGAAATAGGAGAACGGACCGCCTAAGAACCGAGGTCACCAATGTGTACAAGGTGACGTCGCATTTTCTAAAAGAGCCGGAGGTGTTCAACGATGACTGGATCCTGAACAACCTCGTCACATATACAAAGGATTTGCGAATCTTCTTGAGCGACGTTGAAGTTCAAAACGACTTGGAGTTCCAGAGACTTAGATTCCATTATTGTGGCCTGTTAGAAGAGTTATTTGAAGGAATTAATAGATCAAAAGATCCCTCGCGGTGGATGCCATTTGAGTCTAGAAAATCTGCGTTTTCTTTGATGGAGGACTGGTGTGGTTACTCACCAAATCAATCGCAGATTGCTGTTCGAGAGGAAAATATGAGGAAAATTGCTTTGGCAAGGCAGCGGGAGACCTGGGAAGTCCGAAGTACAGCGGCGTTGGAAATCGAGAAGAGGAATCTGAAGACAGCGGCGCTGAGCGCCATGGCATCTCTATGCGGCGGACCGATTAGAATAACCACTGAAAGCAAAGCCACTCTCCAGTTCGACGTGCGGCGTATGCTATCTTGGATCGACATAATCCTCAACACTGTGAGCGACAAACTCCATGCCATCGGCCGGCGGGCTCTCAAAAACCTGATCATCCACAATAAAGAATTTCCCTATCTCCTAGAACAGTCAATTGAGATGTGCTATCTCTCGGAACGACCAAAGGCACTAGAAAGCTATTTCGAGGTTGTTGCTGAGGTCCTGATCGAGCACACTGATTACCCTTTGGCATTCTGGAGGATCCTTGGAGCGGTTCTGTTCACGCTTGGGAATGCAAAGCGAGAAATTCGGATGAAATCTGCCCGCTTGTTACGGACTCTTGAAGAACGACAACAGAAGAACTCTAGGCTTCAGGACTTTGATATCAGCATTTCCGATAAGACTACAGCGGTCTACAAACTGGCTCAATTCGAGACCTCGAAGCGATTAGCACAGCAGCATTCTGACCTGGCATTCACCATCTTCTCCGAATTCTCGCTGCACTTCAAGAACATTCAGCCGGATACCCAGCGTACCATGGTTGCGGCCATTCTACCCTGGATCCAGGCAATAGAGCTCCAGGTAGATCCAAACGGCGGGCCGACTGCCAAGTCATACATGCTTCTTGCCAACCTCTTCGAGATTACAATCCAGTCCAGCAATGTTCTTCCCAATGAAGTCCAAGCCCTCTGGCAAGCCCTTGCTACAGGCCCTCATGGAGGCAATGTGCAGCTGGTTCTCGATTTCATAATAAATCTCTGTTTAGAGCGGAAAGAACAGAATTTCGTCGACTACGCCAAGCAAATCGTCGTCTTCTTGTCTACAACGCTCGCAGGCTCGAAGGTCATTGAATTTTTCTTGCTGCAGGTTGTGCCTAAGAATATGGTTCATGAACGGAAGGATCCGCTACCGCCCCCAGATTTGAAAGGTTTGCCTTATGTCGCTGATCTTGGGACCGTCCTGCCAGGAGGCAACAAACAGGTAGATTATCCCACTCGTTTTTAGAATATTTAATTTCCATTCTAACGTTCTCTAGGCTGGACTTTCACTGGGTCAAGTTTCCCTCATATTCCTTGTCGACTTGATGGTTGCGCCAGTAACGCTCGGGTTTGACAGTGTCATCAAGCTTTTGCATGTCGCGCTCATCTTTTGGGATCATTATACACTTGCCGTCCAGGAGCAAGCACGCGAGATGCTTGTGCATTTGATTCACGAACTCGTCGCTTCGAAAATTGGCGATTCGCCGGATGGAATGCGACAGCAAATCGAAGATTTTGTCGAATGTATCCGGCAAAGCGATCCCACAGTTGTCTGGGACTATGAGGACAATAACGGCAATGGTGATGACCAGGACCCCAGCCGAGTGCCTTCTTCTATGCATCGGGTAACCCAGGACGTTGCCAACTTCTTTTCTGCGGCCTATGAATCAGTGAATGACGTGTGGGCGAAGGAGGCCTTGAACTGGGCGACCTCGTGCCCTGTTCGTCATCTTGCATGTCGGTCTTTCCAGGTCTTTAGATGTATTTCGACATCCCTTGACTCGCGAATGCTGGCAGACATGCTCGCACGATTGTCAAATACCATTGCGGAGGAGGAAACTGATTATCAAACTTTCTCGATGGAAATTTTGACCACTTTGAAAATCATCATCAGTTCGCTTGCGCCGCAAGATCTCTTGCGCTACCCTCAGCTCTTCTGGACGACATGTGCTTGTCTCAACACGATCCATGAGCGAGAATTTATGGAAAGTCTTGGCATGCTAGAAAAGTATCTGGACAAGGTGGACATGCGCGATCCAAATGTCTTGACGAAATTGAGAGAGAGTAAACCGTCCAAGTGGGAAGGTGATTTTGAAGGCATTCAGGTCTTGATATACAAGGGCCTCAAGTCATGCGAATCCTTAGACAGAACTTTACAAGTCCTTCACCGCCTAACTGCTCTCCCTAATAATGAGCTAGTGGGCGACGATAGTCGGTTGCTCTTTGCAACTTTGGCAAACATTCCTGGTTGCCTTCACCAGTATGACCTTCCGGAAAGGCCCAAGGACATTATAGACCGTGCAAGGCTGCTAGCATCCGTTGCCGAAAACCAGGGATATACCCATCTCTCCGATTGCTTGTTCGGATTTTCAAGTGGCCATTATAAGAGAAGCCAGGACTTCCTGAACGACGTGATGGCCGCTATTCGGTCATATTACTTCCCCGATCAGGACGTGCAGACTCTTGTATTCCTTATGGGATTCCTGACAAATACCATGCCATGGTTCCGTATTAAGACGATGAAGATTTTGTGTGTTATCGTTTCCGATATGGATATGCGCCGTCCGGAAATTGCATGTCACGGACCGGATCTTATTTCTCCTCTCCTCCGGTTATTGCACACTGACCTCTGCCCACAAGCCCTGGAAGTGATGGACCACATTATGACCGTCTCAGGTAACCCAATGGAGCGACATCATTTAAGAATGAGCATGGCCTCTTCATCCTCGTCTAGGGCCATCCGCAAGGAGTTTGAGCGTATACAAAGCTTGTATGGAATACCCGAACGGACTGGCTGGTCTATTCCTGTCCCGGCTACCCAGTCAGGCCTGACGAGGAATAATGTGCATGCCGTTTTCTACACCTGCGCAGAAGCCGATGGCTCAGAACAGACCCCAGCCTCCCCTGAGATGGAATTCCATGTCGATGAATTCAACGATCGGTACTTCCCAACTCTACGCGCAGACACAATGAAGTCGATTGATACACAGAACGACGGAAATATGGGCGACCTGCTACAGAAACTAGATAGCCTGGATGACTTCTTTGACGAAACTGAAGCAACCCCGCCTCCACTAAACCCCATATCCGGCACCACATTGCGAAGCTTCACCGGCGATTTCCACGACGCCAGCGCAAATCTGTACGATCAGCAAACCGCCCCTCTCCTCCGAAAGTCCCTAGCGAGAACCGCATCATCCTCCTCGTTCCACAACGGCCTCGCCGAATCCCGACCAACCACCGGTCGTGCCGAACCCAGCGGAATGCACACCTCCCCACTAGGCGGAGGCTCCGGCATCCCACCTGCCCGAACATCCCTACACACACGTTCCGTCACCTCACCAGCAAACGCCTTCCCTTCCATGCCTACATCCGGCAGCGCCGGCGTAGGGCTCCCCTTCCTATCAGATGACGAGCTCGAAGAAGCACTCTCCGATTCCGATGACCGGCTCATTCTCAGCAACCCATCATCCGGCTCAGCGGCCTCTCCACGCCATGGCAATGAGGGCCCGTTCTCCCTCGAGTCTGTGATCCGCAGCAGCGTGCGTCGATTAACTGGTGGCACATCTTCTGGCAGAGAAAAGGATCGACAGAGGGATCTGTTGAGGGCGCAACAACGGGCGTTTGCGCAGACGGCTAGCTCGCCGCGGGTTCCAAGGGTTCCTGCGGAGTATCTTACAGGGCCCGGGCCGACGAGTGGGCCTACGTCTCCGGGGCAGGGAAGTTGAATTTTTTTTTTCTTTATATATATGGGAGTTTTCCCCTACACACCCTGATTTTGTTCTTCGTCTGCTGCTAGCTTTTTGCGATTCATTCACGGACGTTTTGTTGGTTTGTTTGAAGATACCCTCCCTTTCTCTCTCCACATAAGCTATCTGTCCATCTATCTACTCATTAAATACATTTATTTTCGTCCTTTATTGCATAAATTTACCTGATCATCACCCCATCCTCCAAACCTACCTCCGTCAAAAAATTTAAGAACTTAATAAAGGGAAAACAATTTATCCATTACTTTTTGTCATTTCGAAAATCGTTACTTTTCTTTTCAATTTTGTGGGTTTCGGTTTCAATACTTTTGCATTCTCCCCCGCCGCCCCTCCCCTTCCAAAACAAATGGCATGCACGATGATGTTGTTTCCAGATTGCTGGAGGTCTTCCCCCCTTTCCTTCATTTCTTTCTTTTCATTCTTCCTATTTAACCTTACCGTGCATGCATCATTCGGGACCTTTCTACTTACTTACTCTCTTGCGTGACGGGTTTATTTATTTTATTTTTTATATTGTCTTTTTTTTTTTTTGCTCGCTTTTTTCCTAAGCTGGGAAATATTAACTGGGACCCGGGGTTAGCTAAATAATAGATAGGAATAGGAATAGGAATAGGAGGACGGTAGATTTACTTTGCTTAGTTACTTAGTAGCTGATCTGATCTGGCGTATGAAATAGAGAAGGGGAAAAAAAAGTGTGGGGGTGCTAATACATATAGAAAAGTTTCGAAAAATAAGTTTTGTTCACCTCAGATTATTGAAATTGGCAGAAATATAAATAAATGCACACATATACATAGATAGCTACATAGAGTACTAGTATTTGGAATGAATAGATCTCATCAAACATATTCTTTTCATCTATCTATCTATCTATCTGTATATAGTTTCCTGGACGTGGGTAGGAAGGACGGAAGGAAGAATGAAGAGAATGGATAGATGAAGAGAAGAGGTATGAACTGGCTAATCTGTCTATGCGCATGGGGTGTAATTGGGTTACATATATGTATGTACAGGGAGGTCTTGCTGATATCAATAGCTGCGATGAAAGGATGAATGGAAGGGGGAGGAAGAATATATATAGCAAAGGAACGCCGGGGTTTCAGTCATCAGGGTGTGTGGCACAGGTGGTTTGGGTATGTATGTGTGTAATTGCGCGCTTATTCTCCTTATTCTGCCCATGCTTATCCATTTTATTTCCTAGCGAAATGAACGACGGCAAGCAATTATGAGGAGCTAGGGGTGGGTGTGTTTGTGGGGATAACAGCTGGTTGGTAGTTATGGTGCATGTTGCTGCTATGGCTTTAGGACGAAGTGCGCCTCTATCCCCTCCCCTCCTCGAATGTTCCGAGATCTTGTGGCTATCTATTGTGACATGAGAGCGGACCTGTGAAGGTCGTATGAAACCTGTGTTCCCGTTGATCCTATGGCTGCATGAGTCTGGTATAATCTCCGTAACCCTAACTATTGAGTTTGCGTAGGCGTAAATATATATTGTCTAATGATCAGCTGTGCTGCGGTTTCTATAGGGCGTAATCGTGAAACAAAGGAATGGATGGTTGTGGAATCTATGGTTGTTGGCATGTTATCGAGATGTCGTGGGTAATAATAATGGCGTGAAACTGTCCAGAGGAGTTGTTATATTGGAGGAAGGCGGGCGGAATAGGCGGTTTGATAGGCGTGTGTTAGGTTCCGGGCGCGTGTAGGTCCCCATAGTCAATCTAATCCCGACCCAACCGCTCCTCCTCGTCATCCATAAGCTCATACGCGGGCTTATAACGGCCGCCTTCATCTTTCCTTAACTCAGCCGCACTTTGCTCCTTATTTGAGGTTTGATTCCCTCGCTTCAGCTTCGGATTCGGATGGGTATCATTCGTCCCGCCCAAACTGGTATACCCCTCATCATATAACGGACAATACTCAATCTTTAGATGTCGAATAAACGCCCATATTTCCGCATAATGCCAATCAATCACCGGGTGTATGCGCACAAAATCAGGCCAGCCGTGGTCTGTACGGTCGAAATGTGTCAGCTTCTCCCCGTGCGGGTCTGTGCGGCGCGTGCCGACGAATATGGCGCGGATCTGGGGGTGGAGAGATAGGTAGGAAGAGAAGGCTGTGCGGAGAGTGGAATGTGGGGGATCGGTTGTGTAACGGACTAGGGAGAGGTGGTAGGCGTGGGAGGAGGTTGCGACGAAGTCTTCTACGGGCTGGAATGGGTGGTGGGGTTGTGCGTAGATGGCGGGGATCGTGGAGGGCGTGGTGGTATCGTCGTAGTTCTTCGTGCCGGCGGCCGGAAGAGGGTGTAGGCTTGCGAGGAAGAGTATAAGCATTACTAAACAGTCTTTTCCGCCGTTGTAGGATAGTGAGAGCTCGGGCAGTGTGTAACGGTCCAGGGCTTGTTGGACGACATTTAGCGATATGCGGGTTTGGTTCTGGACTCTGTAGAGGATGCTGGAGGGGTCGTGGGTTTCGGAGAGAAAGGAAGTGACTTTCTCGTGGAGGCTGGCGGTGACCGCAGAGAGAGGGGGGTGGGAATGCGCTTCGTGGAGCTCTTGGTGCTCCTGCGCGGGGAGGTTTGCCGCGGGGTCATTGGCCGGCGAAACCTGCGATTGTCCATTTTCTCGCGATGCGCTGTTGGTAACAACAGATTCGACACCGTTTGCAAGCTCGATTTTGGCCGGCATGTCTGCCAGAGGGTTTGCCATGCTGTGAGCGGGGTCCCGCCAGTCCGGGGACAGATAAAAGATAGACTGCGGGGTGACGGATTGAGGTCTGAGAGGGAGCGGCATGCAGTAAACCCGGTCTACCAAGAAGACAATAGGTAGTGTGAGCTGCGCGCGAGAGAGACACAGAACAAGAGAGTGTAATGACTGCGGCGGCGAGGATTGTTGTTGGGAGCCGGAGTCTGTCGTTGTCCGTTTGACGTTGAGGATGGATGAGGCTAAATACTCCGGCTCCGTATGGGGCTTAGCGGCGACTTCAGCCGAGGGGCCGACTTTTTCTGGAATGATCTATGTATGCGTCTTGAATCTTGATGAGATTGTTGAACGGATGAGATGGTTTGAGAAAGGGTATCGTGTTCTTTTTATTACTTTTAATATACATATGACCAGTCATGTGCAACGTGCCCCAGTTAGAACCACCGTTCGTTCATAAGATGTGTCCCGCCCCGACACCATGTATGCAAGCACGTCTGCTGCCCGGGCCATTAAACAAATCCAAACGCGTATTTATATGCCGTGAATATCAGTATTCGAGAATTGCCCACGTGTTATCGTCTATGGTTGGGAATATTAGTCCGGCACTCAGCAGCTCCTCCCCGCCCTTGTAAACCTCAGCCAGCGCCACACCCAGGCTTGCTGCGATATTCTGCGCATGCAGCCCCTCGTTGCTCTGCGGAGTGTTGCCCAAAAGCTCATACACCTTTCGCGCCGTTGGAGACATAGGCGGGAGTGATCGGCCACCAGCAGCGGCACCCCCAGCAGCTCCCTCGCTTGTCTGGCCCACACCCGCAATTGACTTGGCGCCCTGCTGCTCGCTTGGCAGGCCTCTTGTGAAATACAGGTGAACAGCGGTAGCTTCTAGGAAATGGCAATGGTATTCATTCATGTTCGTCAAGGGTCGAATAATATGGGCGACGAAGTTCCTTCGGTTGTTGAAGTTGCCCAGCTTGCCCCAGACCTTGGCGTATCCGTTGACCTGGATTTGAGGGTGTGAGGGGCGAGACGCATCTCCTGTGTCCATCTCGTCATCGGTGGGATTTACAGCGTTCTTCTCGAGCCATAGCTTCACTTCTATTTCCCCCGTGCCGTCGTCGAGTTTATATGTGATGAATGTGGTGAGATGGCTGATGCTTCGGACCTGTCCAACAAAGGACAGCTGGGAGACTTCCGTGCCGTCAATTTTGAAATCAGCGTCCCCATGTGCCTGGGTTGCGTCGATGGTTTGTTTAATCGTCACAGGACGCAGGGAATCTTTCATCCAACTTCGGCCCTATAGTGGGAGAGCATGTTAGAATTGGAATTTCGAACCAAAACAAAAGTAGTCTGCCAGCCTGGCATACAGAATGCATACCTTTCCTTCTGATTGACTGCCGCCTTCGCCGGGTGTGAATCCGCCTCCGCCCATGCCACCCTGGGCGCCATAAGTGGTGGTTGAGTAGTTGTTTCCGTAGCCGTAATCTGCAGGAAAATTAGGAATTTGGCCAGAATTAAAATGGGAGAACCATTACTCACCCATGGCTATGGCTGTAGCAGAGAGAAGCAGTGTTGGGAGTGGAGGGCGGGCTGATATCTCTTCTCTCGTCTCGTCGTCAATCTATCTCAATCCATCTAATCATGGACGTGTCGACGCGTTTTTTGGCGTCAGAATGGAGGGGCAGCCCGGAGTCCGGAGATATGTTGTTCCGCCACCGCCTTCCGTTTTGAGTTTTCTGCCATTCTGCCGCTCTCTGGTGGAAAAAATAAAAAATCAACGACCGAGTTTGGAGATGAAGAAGACAACAGCTTCGGGAGATTTCATTCGAGGGTACGTACTGTCTTGCGCGCATATTCTATACCGATTGACTGACCTGTTTTGTTTTGCATAACAGTTCTTCCAGCTTTGCCTTCCAGGTCCCATTGCAATGACCTGTTAGTGCAAGGAATAGCAACTGGATATCCCAAGTTGCTGGCGGAATAACAAATTTGATTTGTACGATTCATTGACAGTATATGGCCATGCCTCACCGCGCGGTGTCCCCCGCCGCTTCGGAAAATGAGTTCGATATCTCCAGGCTCCTTTTCCAGGAGGACGACAACTCCGACCTGGAGCGGCCCTCGAAGAAGAAGCAGCAGCAGCAGCCTCAACAGAACCTGAACCTCGATGTGATGGGCGACGATGACGATGATGCGGACGACGATGGTGCATTTATTGCAGCACAGCAGGCATCCGCCAACCGCAAAACGTCCAATCTAAAAGGCCGCACTGTTAAAAAGGGCGGTGGCTTCCAGGCCATGGGTCTCAATGCCAACCTTCTCAAGGCCATAACGCGGAAGGGTTTCTCTGTACCTACGCCAATTCAGCGGAAAACAATCCCGCTCCTCTTGGATGATCAGGATGTTGTAGGAATGGCCCGAACCGGATCTGGAAAAACTGCCGCTTTCGTCATCCCCATGATCGAGAAGCTAAAGAGCCATAGTGCAAAAGTTGGAGCTAGAGCTTTGATTATGTCCCCTTCCAGAGAGTTGGCCCTACAGACTCTCAAGGTCGTGAAAGAATTGGGCCGTGGCACAGATTTGAAGTGCGTCCTGCTTGTTGGTGGTGATAGCTTGGAGGAGCAGTTTGGATACATGGCTGGAAATCCGGACATCATCATCGCTACTCCCGGACGCTTCCTCCATCTGAAAGTTGAAATGTCCCTGGATCTATCCAGTATCCGCTACGTAGTGTTTGACGAAGCAGATCGTCTTTTCGAAATGGGCTTCGCTGCACAGCTGACCGAGATTCTACATGGCCTTCCCGTTGCCCGTCAAACATTACTGTTTTCCGCAACTTTACCAAAGTCCTTGGTCGAATTTGCTCGAGCAGGTTTACAAGAACCAACCTTGGTCCGCCTGGACGCAGAAAGCAAAATTTCTCCTGATCTTCAAAATGCCTTTTTTACAGTCAAATCGTCGGATAAGGAGGGTGCTCTTTTACATCTTCTCCATGATGTTATCAAAATCCCAACTGGGGACACCGAAGCAGCTATAAGGGCGAAAGAAGAGGCAAAAAACCCAAAGAAACGCAAGCGGTCGGATGCTGCGAAAGCCAACCACGAATCGCCTACAGAGCATTCCACGATCATCTTCGCGGCCACGAAACATCATGTGGATTACCTAACAGCGTTTCTCCGCCAATCCGGGTTTGCTACTTCTTACGCGTACGGTTCGCTGGACCAGACAGCTCGGAAAATCGAGGTGCAGAATTTCCGTTCGGGCATTACTCACCTCCTTGTTGTGACGGATGTCGCCGCTCGAGGAATCGATATTCCTGTGCTTGCAAACGTTATCAATTACGACTTCCCTTCACAGCCTAAAATTTTCATCCATCGTGTCGGGCGAACTGCTCGAGCTGGTAAGAAGGGTTGGAGTTACAGTCTCATCCGAGAGACAGACGCTCCCTATTTACTTGATCTCCAGCTTTTCCTTGGTCGACGATTAGTGCTTGGACGTGGTTCAGGTGAGGAACTAAGTTATTCGGACGATGTTGTCGTTGGCGGTTTGGTCAGGGACAAAGTTTCTCGCTACTGCGAGTGGATTTCCAAACTCCTGGACGAAGACGTCGATGTTGAATCACAGCGGTCAGTTGCAGTTAAGGGTGAGAAGCTATATATGAGGACACGAAATTCCGCATCTATCGAAAGCGCTAAGCGAGCAAAGGAGGTAGTCGGGTCAGACGAATGGATGATGTTGCATCCCTTGTTCAACGACGAAACAAGTCGCCTTGAAGAAGAAAGGGAGAAGATGCTGGCTCGCATAGGAGGCTACAAGCCGCAAGAAACCATTTTCGAAATTGGTGGTAGAAGAGGAGGGAAGAAAGGAACCGAGGAGGCCATTGACATGATGAGAAATATCCGGTCAACCTTTGAGTCGAAGAGGGCACGAAAAGAATCGGAAAAGCAAACTGAACAATCAGGCACAACGGATGCACACATCTCGAATCCCGATGACGATGAGATGGCGGATTTTGATGACGAGGAGAACGCCAATGCCGATAACATGTGTCTTGCCTCCGATTCGGAGCTTGAAGTCACATTCTCCTACCCCGAGTCCGGCAAGTCCAAATCAAAAGAGGCAATCAGAAAATCAGACTCTGGCCAATCCTTCCAAAACCCCGAATACTTCATGTCATATACGCCTGCAAACAACTCCCTCGCCGAAGACCGTGGATACGGTGTTCATTCCGGATCGAATTCTAATTTCGTCGAAGCATCGCGAGGCGCAACCATGGACCTCGCAGGTGACGAGAGCACTTCGCGTGGCTTTGGGGAACCGCGATCTATCATGCGCTGGGATAAGCGACAAAAGAAATATGTCTCCCGCCGAAACGACGAGGATGGATCGAAAGGAGGCCTTCTTGTCCGCGGCGAGAGCGGGACGAAGATCGCAGCTAGTTTCCGCAGCGGCAGATTCGATGCGTGGAAAAAGGGTAAGCGAATTGGTCGGATGCCACGGGTCGGAGAGGCTGAGGCTCCGGGACTTGGCGATTCTGCTGGCCAGGCGGCGGGCAAAAGGTACAGACATCGCAAAGAACAGGCGCCCAAGGCTCCTGATAAGCTTCGTGGGGATTATGATAAGAAGAAGAAGAGCTTTGAGGCTGCTAAGCAGCGCGACGCGGAGAAAGGATTTGATCCTTCATCTCGTGGTGGGAAGGGTTCTTTTGGTGGTAGAGGGAAGAGTGAGCTCAAGAATGTTGAGGATGTGAGGAAGGCGAGGAATTTGAAGGAGAAGAGGAGGGAGAAGAATGCTCGGCCGTCCAAGAGGGGTAAAGGGAGGTAGATAGATAGTGGTTGGAAGAGGTTCTACTTTTTTTTTTTTTTGATATCCCATAACAATATTGGTATTTGGGTTTGATGTTGGTATTTTGGCGCCATTCAAATTATAAAATCTATTTCACATTCCTGTTTATTGCAGTCGTGTCTAACGGATTGTCTATCCTACCTACCTTGCTGACTTCGATCCTCTTGCCCCCCACCCCCTTTGGCATTCCCTTTGGCATTTTCAGCTTGATAGTTCATGTTTCACGAATTAATCCGCACCTCTCCATAAACCCTATCTTTTCCAACCCTCAAACCCAAACCCAACAACCCGACCCAACCCGACCCAATCACCCCCTCGATACCCACCCGAATGGACACAGCACACATCTAACCGCCCGGGTGTGATGCTAACTGTGCTTCCTGTAAAGGGAGCAAGCAAATACATGTACCACCAGCAATGGATTCGACGCAGGTGCCACATTTTCTGCCAGTTGCGCAAAAATTAATTCTCCTACAATTTTGTGGGACGTTGGCCTAATATCTAGTTCCTATCGAAAACGATAGGTACATAACACGGGGCGTGGGTAGGAGGAACTCTCGTGTCTATTTATTTTGAATGCCTTCTTGCGCGAGGTACATCGGGCTGATTTGAAACTCGGGTTTGGAAGTTCCTAGTTGCTGCGTTGCAGAGAGGAGTTTGTTTGTTTGGCTATGTCTGGAAGGTCGACTCTTGTCTGTCGGTTCGTTCGCTTGCTGGAAGTGACAATTTGGATGAGATTTTTTTTTTGCGAAACACCAAATTACTAACGTACATGCCTTGAAGAGTATTCCACTTGGATATTTACAGGAATGCGACTGCGTATCGCTCCTCAGCCATCTTTTCGCGGAAAGGAATTATTCGCCATGGGTACAGCACATATCTGTGTCTCACTGCCCGGAGCCGCTCAAAGGCGCTCCATCTGTACCGCTTTTATTTGGCATGTTAAAGTTGAGGAAGCATGTGATTGATCTGCGGGCGTGGTGCATCTATCCCAGAGAATCGCAAGATATTTTCCTTTCTTTTTCCTGCCTGAATTTTCCATCTCGCATAAATTTCTTCTGCCGTTCGGGGACATGATTTGACCATCCCCAATCTCTGTGTAACTCGGGCTGTCACCGTGCTCTCTCTGATTTGCCCTTTTTTTTTCTGTAACCCGTCTTATTGTTCCTTCACCTGTGCATGACCATTGGCACAACTTTATCCTTCTTCATGCGAATGAGGGGAAACGAGGACCCATGGCAGTTGGTACAGTACAAATTTCGGTTGCTCGGAAGAAAAAAGCTCTGTGCTATGGCTCCCTGCCATGAGTTTGGTGGGATGGCGAACCTTGCACTCGAATGCAGAGTTATTTGCACCCGACTCTGCCGCCCGGATTGCATAGTGGTCTGTTTCTCAGCAGAAAACAATGCCCTCATAGTAGACAACGACACGCTTGCCAACCTGGGGCAGAAAGCAGTTTGCTGCAAAACTCAATTGTGGCCGACCATTCATGGCTGGCTCGCTGAGACATTGCTCGAGTACACGTTTTTTTCTAGACGTTTTAATAACGGCCCAGGCAGGGTATCCACAACTTCCGTTTAGAAGGCAGCATTTTTGACCACACTATCGGAGAGAGCCAGCCAGCAACCAAATATTTTAATATCAAGCTTGTCGATATTGATCCGATACTCACTCATATGGTATGCTGGCTCTACGTACGGGAATCGCATTACCTTTAACCTCTAATTTTTCGCACCGTATCTTCAAAGAGTCCCTCGAGGTCTTCCCCTGCCGCCATCCCACGCCCACACTATGATACAATGGTGCTACCACGCAGTGACAAGAAAGTTACTCAGAACGCCCGAACCAATTCTGTCGGGGTGAGAAGAGGAAGCTCAATCAAAGCCGAGCCAAGAATGCAAGTAAGAGCGCGGACACACATTGCGAGCCACAAACCACAGCACACTGCATCCATCCTCGACTCCGCAGCCTTGGATTTGGAGCTTTCCCTTGAGTGACCAAAAGGAACCCTTCCCCATATCATGGTGCCGATCTACTTCTAGTTCCAGATGAGAGAAGGGTTTTGTTTGGGCAATGGGAGATCACCTCATGCATGCATGCAGGCGTGTTCCCGTGCGGGCCCGTCCCCCGACGGGCGGACATTTTTTGGGTTGTGGTTGTCCGTTTCGGCTTGTGGATATGTGTAGATCCATGTATATGCACTGATCTACTCCTTGCATTGCATACATTCAAAAGCATATACATTATATGTACATGTATATGTACATATTTTGTTGACGGTGGCTTTGAATGCATATGGGAGAACCCTTGTTTAATTCGCCTTTCCCTATCTTGATTGAAGCAGGTGCATTTGCCTACACGCACGAAGCAATTCTGCATCGGGAGCATGAGTGTGTTCACATGATTTTATGCAGCGGAGGAAACGGGAAACCAAAGAGTATGGGGAGGGAGGGGGGAGGATAGGAAACGAAGTAAGGGGGGCCGGGCTGGTCCATATGAGAATGAGAAGCACGTTTCCTCTGGACCCTGAACTTACGACTACTTGGAAATAGGTAAATGGGCATGTCAGCCATTGGGAAAACTACTAAGTAAGGGACAGAGTATGTGATGTATGGCTGTCCCTACCATACCTACCTATCACAACATGTCAAAAGAATGAAGCAACTGGACGACTTTATTCAGGCTTGCAAGTTAAGCTTAATTAATGTCTAGGAAAAAAAAACCACCATAACGGTGCTGTTGATATCGCCATTCTTTATTCTCCGATGAACGAGACCAGACAGAAACTGTCCAGGGGTCACATCCCATAAACCCATAACTTAACCCAGCTTAGTTCTTACCGCCTCTACTCTCAAATTCTTCCAACTGTATCAAGTGGTCTGCTTTATGGCGCATGCAGAATGAACAAACAAATGAATCCAGCAGCTTGAAGTTAAGGAAGCAAGCAAGGGACCGGACAGCTAGCTGGCGAGCGTAGGATTCCGTGTGTTAGTTGATGTTTGATGCCGCCGGGGTAGAGTGAGTTGGTTTTATGCAGGCAAGGTAGGGATGGATGGCTACCGCCCATGGGGGCGGGTGTGTCTAAAATAAGGTTGCGGGAAGAGTTGCTGGGTGGTTATCCGATGAATATGTTAGTTTACCATACCCGGACGGGTATATGGGCCTCCTTCTACTCTAGGAGTGATATGGATGGTTGGAGGCGGATTGATGGTTAGCTAGGGGGTTGGATAGAACCCGTAAATTCATAGATGGATGATATTTACACGTTATTTTTATTGATAATAATATTCTTATATACAAGCTCATTATCTGGTTATCAGTGAAATCATGAAAAGAATTCTCAGGGCAAAGATGGAACTCCTGAGAAAGAGTCCGATAGGTAGCAAGGCAACGGATGCCCCGTCGATAGGACAGCTAAAATACATACATATCAATATATAGCTGCGCATTCGTACATCTAAGCATGACATCGATCATAGTCGATCAACAAAAGAAAGGATCCGTATACCATTTAAAAAAAACAACAAAGGAAATAAGAAAACTCATTTCATAACGTAGCATGTAAAACAAAAGGGGTATCATCCAGGAGTGCAACAAAACGAATGAGGCTGGAAATGGATATCGATGGAAATTGAAACATGCCACCCAAAAATTCAGAGCTGAGAGTCGCGAAAAAAAAATTCTTCAGCAAAATGGGTTGAGGAAAAATGCCCTCACTGCTCGCTTTCCAAACCATGTCATGTCGTCAGGGGTAAATCGACAAGGCATTTCGGCCATAAATTTAAGAAAAGGACAAGGTACCGTAGAAATGTCCGAGTAAAAGTCGAGGACGGAAAAGCAAAGAGAGACATGAACCACGTGATCGATAGGGGTATGGATGGGGTGCGTTCCTTTGCGTAACGTAGCACTCAACAAGGTCTTGGGGACTGGGCGAAAACATTCTGTGTAGCTTCCTAGCTACAATTCCATTGCACCTAATTTCAATCTTCGTATTTCCCTCCTTCCCATCCAGTAGGATCCCAAGAAATTGACCCATGACCCCTTTTAATATTTTTCTTCTTTGTCAAATTCCCTTAATTTCCCTCCTGGTGGATGTTTCGTTATTCGTCACATTTGCATATTCGAATTGAGTTGCAGGTGAACTCCTAGACTGCGCGGGTTGAGGCAGAAACAATGTGTAGCTAGTCGTTAACCATATCCCCCAATGCCATCTTCTGACGTTTAGCAGGACGTGATTCCGGTTCCCTTTCCTTTTCTTCTTGGTGACCCAGTTTCTCCCGGTCTGCCGGGCGCGAAGCAGCAGGTACAGGGAAGTTCGCTTGCTGCTGCTGCTGCTGCTGCCGTGGCTGAAGCTGCGGTGGCAACGGTGGTGGGTGGTACGAATCGAGTAAACCCCGCGTGGATGGTCCGGAAACATAAGGCTCAGCAGGTTGGAAGGGAGGCTGCTTCGGCGCAGGGCGCGAGTCTTCCGGTTCTTGGATGAAGTCGTCCCGGCTAGAATGCGGCCGCCCTGGTGGTAACGACGACCGCCAAGGTGGCACTGGAGCGCTCGAGAGACCCTGGTGGCTGCTATGGGGAAACTCAGATTCCGCGCCAGTGGCCGGCGGCTTTAGGGGAGGTAATCGAATTTGCGGCTGGCCTGGACCCGAAAATGGGTAACTGCGCGCACGTCCAGAACCTGCTAACGTCGGGCTAGATAGCGGCCCGTGCGGAGATACCGGGCCTGAAAAGTATGAAGATCCCGGAGGGGGAGGGGGTGGCGGTTGATACCGACGAGGTGACTGATTTGACAGTGGACTTTCTCCGGAAAACTGATAGATGGGCCTCGAAACATCGCCGTGGTCCAGCGTATATGTCGAAGACCTCCTCTCAGGAGAAAATAACTGTGGGTGATGGTTTCTGGATGGCTGAGAAGAAACACCAGGCACTGCAAACTGGCCAGGAAAACTGTTTGAAATCAGGGGGGAGGTCGGCATTGCCCGTGAAGAGGCGGGCGCGGCCCACATGTGCGAATTGGATATTGCCGGGCTCATTCTTTGTCTCCCATATTCACTTCCAAACTCAGTGGATGTCCGGGTAAGCTGTAACTCTGTACTTGGACGTATTTCCCGCGAGGAGGAAGTTCGTCGGTGGGTGTATAATCCGGACATGGGAGAAGTATTGTGAGGCGGAGGGCGCGATGTTCCCGGATTGGTGAATGTAGGTTCGTACGGTCGAAGGGGTCCCTCCTCAGCCTTCAAAGGCGGCCGTCCCCTTCTTTTGTGTGTCACATCCACGCAAGATGACTGTATACCAATCAATTAGTATGGTCATGGGGCCTTGCTAAATAAAATAGAAAAGCTACCGCATTTCCCTGAAAGCAAATATTGCTAGATATAGATTCTTGCGAACTACTTTTCTGGGGAACTCACTTCTTTGCCTGCAGAAATACATCTTCGACATGGGCGCGCGGAGTCGCATCCCAGGTGCTTCCGCTTACAGTTCACGCATGCCGATGCAACGTGAGCTTTCGCCCTGCGCGTGGACCTAGGGGGAAGCGCATTTGTCCGTGGAGGTAGTAGTGCTCCAGGTGCTAGAGTAGGGCGTAACTGGGGATCATCAATTGCTGGAAGTGTTAAGATTGACATTCCTGATTGACCCCCCGATAGTCGCCGTGAGTCCGATAGGAGGATTTCGGGACCTGGGATCCTGGCTGCATGATCTGGATAAGATAAAGCCGGCTGTACAACTCCATGTGCAGTAGTTGAAGACGGGGAACTTGAGCGTTTCCGGCGCCTCTCTCCGCGAAGTGGATCGAAACGATTTTCTGGCGAAGGAGAGCCGGACATAGGGGGAGAGAGATAAGGAGCCCAAAGGCTGGGGGCGGAGGAGGAGTCTGGCGGATTCAAGTTTAAAGAGAACCTTAGAGGATCGGAGCTAGACCCGTGGGCGGATCCTAATGCCGTGAAGGGAAAGGGGCGCCCGGGAGATCGTATGGAGTGCATGAGGTTCCGTTTTCCCGAATGAATGGATGGAACTGTAAAAGATGGAACGAAGCATTAAAAGACCGACAAAGAAGCCCGTTTGTGGCATCAAAAGCCAAGCGGATGACGGGCTCGGATCAGGGCTATCGCATAGAGGGCGGAACCGGCGGGCTCCAATCGTGTCGATCATAAATCTTGACTCGAACAAGCGACATGGAATCCTCCGCTCATGAATACTCCAGCTCGGTTGGCCTTCAGTCTATCAGCTCCGGTCTTAATTCCCTAGAACTTTCGCATTGGGGCTTCAGGGAAGATAGCGGTCGCAATTCAGCCTGGGGCGCTCAATAACAGCCGATAGCCAAAATAACTGTCGCAACCATCCCTGAAGGTAACGTCCCTGATTAGGGACAGAGAAGGGGAAAAGAACGATTATATGGTATGACAAGCTCCAAATGAAACAATATGGGAATGAAACATACAAGAACTAGCAGGTAAGAAGCACAAGCCGGTGTGTGCCTGTTTACCAATCCAAGCAAATGACGTTTATCGCGTTTCTAAAGTTGCCACCGATCGAGCCCAAATCTAAAGAGACCTTTGGGGGACTAAGGTTCAATGATTGACAGATCGAAGGCTACCATCGAAAGAGGCGCACACCTGGTGTGATATGGGATGCAGCTGACTAGAACAGAAAAAGGAAAGGCGAAGGAAACATTAGAAAGGGCGAGATGAGGGGAAGCAGGGAAAGACTTGAAGGAGAGACATATGGAACGTAGAAAAAGAAAAGTGAGGTCGGAGAGAGGTAGCTGGAGGTGTAAATGGTTAGTTAGCTAGTGGAATGGGGGTTGTTATGGGAGGAGGTTTATTAGTCGACCGGAAAGATGGATTGGGAAGAACGGAAGAGAGAACGTTATTGAGTAAGACTCCGGCTGAATCAATTAAGCCTCCGCGATCATCTCCGGAGGCGGATGATATATTATTATTATTATCCATCATGCAGGTCATAACAGGGCTGGGGCAGGGTCCGGGAGCAAAGGCCTGAACAAGAGGAGTAATAAAGCTAGAGTTGTCGCGTTAGCCAGATAACGAGGGGTGATGGCAGGGCAGCCTGCTAATCTCGGGCAATGAAGGGTGGATCCTTTTAGTGAACCTTTTTTTGACGAGTGGCGCTGGAAGAAGGGGAGGTTCGGGTATGGACCATGGAGCACTGGAGCAGTGGACCATACGGGGGGTCGCCGGGACGGCAGTGGGTTTAACTGGGTTCTCACCCCCAGCTCCAGAAATTGCCAGGGAAAACGGCAGGGAATGGCAAACTATGGTTCCAAGATGGGTGATTCGTGACGAGAGCAACGGTTTGCCAGCGCTTGCAAATGCTCCGTAGGAGGTAGCATCAGCGGTGGAGAGCATGGCCAGTGCAGTGTGCAGATGTCCAAGGAAAATGATCCGGCTAGTTTTGAAGATGGGATGGGCGGGAGGCCGACGCTACTGGGTACTGGCGAGGTACTAGCGGGATACTCGTGAGATGGATCATCCTCTAGCCCTCGATAGATATTCCCCTCGATGCCAAATAAAGCCATGGCCAGTTGGGAGGCTTTCGAGCCTGTTGTTGTTCAGCTTGGTTCTCCTGATCTGCCGTCACGTCGATCACGCTTGCATAACTTGGGCGGACAAATAAAAGATAACCCAATCACAGTGCAGCTCTTTGATCCAGAAGTTCTACTATTTTCTTTTATCAGGCGGAGAACGAGGAGCGATGAATGCTAGTCAATCGGATCTCATATCTCTGGCTGGCTGGCTTCTAGGCTGGTTCTTGGATTTCGGTCCTTTGACGCCAGGCAGTGGGAACCGAGTATTTCGAGAATGGAGTGGACGCCAACCTGGTGGCTTGCATGGGCCCCCGATCCGGATGAGGTTGCAGCTGTCAGCAGTGACACCAAGCAGGGGAGATTGCAACTAACCAAGACAGCGTGGGAGACAAGAGACATGGTAAGACAATCTAGAAGAGAAGAATATGTACAGTACACAACTGCTACAAAGTGGAGGAGAATGCCATGGGATACCGCGAGCAGTTGAAACCGCAATCGACGGTGGTGGACGGATGACGCCCGAAGAAGAAAAATGAATTAGGGCTTTTATGGCCGGAATGGGAAGTTAGGGCTTCACTGCACGAACATGCACCTCGAGCAAACAAACATCGCGAAGTTCAACTGCTCCAGGCAACTTGTCTTCGCATGCAGCCAGCATCATGGCGAGGTATCAAGACCTTATTGCGTTCTACGGAATGCTCGAATTACCCACGTTGTCAACCTGGGAGCTTCTTTCGCGTTATTCCTGTGGATTGACTACGCGATAAATTCTGTTGATGGACAGCATTAGATGTCTCCCTGATGCTGGAGGGGCCAGAAATATCAATATCTGCCTCAGTCTGAGGGAGTCATGGGCAAGTTTGTCACCGGCATAATCATGCTGGTGATGCAGAAAATCATGGCTCGTTACTTGTGGGCCAAACCCTTGCCCCGAGCTTCGTGATTCGGTACAAAGGCACTCTATCCTTTATTATTCCACAGAAACAATATCTCCTATCGATGGCCAACACCATAGCCGCCTAAGGATGAATTTGTGAAGAAGCGGTAATACCGCCCTGGAAGCCTGGTTATGATGCTACTGTCTACAGGGGCTTTTTCGATGCAACAACGGGTAATTCCAGGTTCAGATGTGTGGCAGAGACCGATTTGTTTCCACAGTGCACTATCGCCGTAAACTGCAGAATATTTGCACTTTGCATGCACCATGCTCATCACCCGAACCGCACTGATACCCCAGCGACCACTATCTCCGCACACTTTTGGCCTCCCGTCCGATTCCCGCATCTCCATGGACCATCAATAAAATGTGTGAATTGTACGGCATAGGAAACGCGGATGCACCGGACATGTTCGCCATGTATGTAAATGTATGTACATACATACATTCACACAGCTCAGTAGCGGCCTTCCTGCAGGCAACCATCAACTAGAGATATGCCGGACAGTTGAATTCAGCGTGGTCGCTAGGTAAGTGCCGAAGCCAAATTAATTTTCCTAAACAGCACCCCCACCTTGTCTGTCTGACAATAATAAGTGAGGCTAATTACGCCATTTTCATGGATACAACCCTCCCAAACGGAGACAGTGACCAAAACGGAGTGAGGTTAATCTATATATCACTACCCAGTGTCCACATCCACCTCAACATATTGCAAGGCTCGCAGGAAACACCCAAATATGAACTAGATCACAAACCCTGGATCAAAGTAAGTCGAACCTGACGACTTCCATGTTATAAGCGGGGTGGACAGTCAGAACAAGGCGGAAAATGCAGGGGAAAGGAGCCGAAAAAAGGATCGACAGAGGACATCCGTACGCTGTCCGCTCGTAGGCATTGTTATTCTCTTCTCCACTTCTGCTGATATATACAACCGAACAGATTTACGCCCAGATATACAACACTGAAAGTACTCACCTTAATCTCACACTGACACCGGAAGAATCACAACACGATACCTGAAATGTATAGTAATATGTCAAGGTAGCTTGCTCTCGGCATGTTCCCACCCGCAGAAAGACACAGGGAATGGAGTGCTGTTCATACAGCATGCGGTCTTATGCTGATCCGGAAGCTTCCCTGGGCATAAAAAGAAAACCCAACGAAACCATGGAACCAGAGAAGAGCTATGCAGCTCGGTAACTCCTCCTCCGACTGATAATCGCATTCTGGATTGGCTGTCGTCGTTGACTGGAATTATTACGGACCAGATGGCGCTATTTCCGGGAGAGAAAAAGCAAACCGGTAGATCATTCATCAAGCATTATTGACAAGCAATGGTGACCGCTCTTGCCGGCGAGTCCAGCGTCAGATATGCAATGATCTGAGGTTAGGATCAACTTCACAAGACCTCGATAATTTAGGTGGCGCGTAGAATGTCCCGCGCTTGAATTTCGTCCCTTTGAAAATGACGCTCTTTCTGATTCCTGGTTGCGATAACTAACAATTTGGCATGCAATATGGGCTTCAAGGCCATAACCATTACCTTGCACATTA
This sequence comes from Emmonsiellopsis sp. PD_5, assembly GCA_032988985.1. NCBI lineage: Eukaryota > Fungi > Ascomycota > Eurotiomycetes > Onygenales > Ajellomycetaceae > Emmonsiellopsis > Emmonsiellopsis sp. PD_5. The sequence continues at coordinate 25,339 of JANTQI010000036.1, read as the reverse complement.
TGGAAGGATATTAAAAATTGTCATGATGCTCTCTAGTACTACACTCCTCGGTACATACCCAACCCCCGAACCTTGGAAAATTCCCAGCCACCATTATGGATGGTGCGGAATTGAGGTTGATTAACCCTACTCAAAAGCTGGAACTTGAAGTCCGCCCGAGGCCCGGGGATTTCTTCCATATGACTGGAGGACAAAGGAGCTCCCATCCCCGGCACAAAAGCCGAGAACTTGAATTCGTGCTCTGCAGAACCTTCAAGCCACACTCCCAAATGCAGAAAATCAAGCTCGATTCAGACAAACCACATTGATCTTCCCTGCACGCTACCAACATCGTGCTGCTCTCCACATGAATATGCATATCTCGCCCTCTGAACAACGCATCCAGTGGCTGCAGTCGCCAATGGCCTCAGACGATGAGGTCCCATTCTAGTTCTTGGCAGCTATCGGAATAAGACAGTCCCTCATTTTAGCGCACCCTGGCCATAGATGGTCTTCCATGAACCGGGGGTTCTTATGAAACCACACTGAACCTGGGGTGGCACAGATAAATGCTCAAATTCAGCCAGTTCAAGGTCCGACACCCTCTCCCACGAAACAAGGCCTACTGCCATACCAAAATGAAGAGAGAAGCAGATAGCCTGACCAGCGGGGAGAATTGCTGGTGGGGGGCCTGCAATATACTTCTGCAGGCAACTTATCCATCCCTGACAACGGCGAGCAAGGGGGCCCCTGCTCGAGGCGTCCTCGTTATGGCGTGCAGAAAACTAGTTAAACTAAACTATCCGACGACAGGGATCATTCAAACTTCGAAAGGCTTCCTTACTACTTCGGGATTTCGCCGATCAGGGTGATAAATTGATCTGGTTCATCGGAAAAACAACTCCTCCAACGTGAGAAAACAATAATAATAAATCAACACCACGAAGTTTAATAAACTCGCAGATTTGCCGCTCGAAAACCCTTTAACCAGCCACGCGCTCTGGGCACATGTAGCCACCGTTTCTCAGCATTTCGGAGGAAATATTAGGCTCATGGGACTATGCACTGTTTCAATACCACCTTACGGGGGCGGCCGGTTTAATTCTGATTTCGACAGTCGAGTAACATCGAAAATAACCTTCCTTCTCCCCATGGATGTACTGTACATATTCTCGTCGGAAATTTTTCCCGGAATGTTGTACGCAGCCTGCAGAATCCTACGCTCCACCTCGGAAACCATCCCCTAGCGACAGAGGAGTTAGCTTCGAGGGGGGACAAGCCTATCAAGAACGTCTGATGGGACCCTTTTCCCCCGCTAAACTCAGAATAAAATAAGCAACATCAGCCCGATTCTAGCCCGAAAGTCTCCTCTTCGTTTTTCGACGCTCTCCAGACTCGAGAAGAGGATTATGGTGGTCACTGGTCGGTAATTCCCCGAACCTTTCTCCCTTGAAATATGCATTTTCTATACGAAGCTGCCTCGTATTGTAGATTGAGCTTATATTGCCCGAGATCCACCCTCTGATCGATTCTTGCGCCTAGTGGGATTTTACATAGTATTGATTATGCCCTTCCAAGAACAAGCGGGGATACCCGACCCATCCCATCACTAGAAACTTATAGGTAGAGTAGGTTTAATAACATAGGTATCTGGTTAAACTCAACGCCATGACAGAGGTGGCAATCTGTCCCTCCTCCTGTACCTTGTTTCGGGTTGATTAAATTCCGTGAATGGAAGAAATGGGGGATCAAGCTGCTGCCCCTTTCTTTTACTTGCGTAACCAACCCCCATAGCTACTGCCGCTGAAGAATTGTAATCCTCAGGCTGGACATACTCCTTCTGACCATACAACGATCAAGAGCACCCTTTTCGACGCTTTGAGCGTTCGGCTACAGCAGTCAGCTTGCTTTGGCTTTTTGCCACCACATTGTTACATGCCCTTGGGGTGCTCGGGGCGCTTGTTCAGCCCCAACAGCCCCCCTGAGCTTAGCCACAAGCTTCACAGCCACAGAGTGACGAAGACGGTATCAAAAGGGCTCTTTGGAGCCAGCCAGGCGGGGGAACGGTTGGAGATAAGCAAATAAAAGAGCCTCAGCTCGGCCCCCTACAGAAAACAGGAAATGTGCACTGGTTTATCCAATAGGAACAAGGAACAAAAAAAACATAATTAATAGTGTTGTTTGGAACATCACTTTTCTGGTTCTGCGGTTATCATCTAGTTTCCCAACAGCAATGCGCGCGACCTTTTTTATTAGATACCTTCAGCCAGCCCGTCAGGACTTTGTTTTCCGACATCAAAAGATAACATATGATAATGATTCTCCGTTCCTTGGCTTCAAAATATCGGGTATTGAACTCGAACGGGGATTCTCCGGTGGCGAATCTATATCTCGGACTCTGGGGTAACACAGGAGACAGATCTTGCTAGGAGCTGGGACCCTTTTTTTCTCCCCCTCATCCGTCCTCTGGCCTATCAAGAATTCAGGATTGAATCAGCCAAGGAAAATTGATATGTTCTGCGGCTTTTGCTATTTTTTGAGAAATAAGTGCATCCTTTTTGGCTGCGCAGCTATCCAACTTTTTGGATAGACATCCAACCATGTTTTTCGATTTTATTTTATTTTTGCTTTTTGTTTCTTCTGTTCTCCGGGGTTAGACATTTGTTGAAGATGTGGCAAATCGGCGGCGTGCTGAGATACTATCTTTTCTTGAAGAGATAGACACATCTGCTTCTGGAGTACTTGCTCGGTACATATTGTTCGAACGCAAGCGAGCTCTGGTGCTTGGACAGGGAAGCCAGTGAACCATAACCCTTATTGACAGGCAGTATACACTAGCCCAGCGGTGATTGCAGAGCTTCAGGTCTCCCGCAGACATGGAATAATTGGGCTGCAGGAAGATCTCGGTGTATGAGACAATTGATGGGAATTCGAAGCCGGCTCGTTGCCTGAGATGCCGCTCTCCTCATTCCGAGGGAACCAGTAACTGTTATGCCCAGTGTTGCTGGTGATGGAGGCACACTGAGTAGACTTCGACGAGAAGAAATGCCCTTCGGCTGGTTGGCGAGAGTGACAAGCAGGGCATTCATCCTGGAATATATGACATCTATCCTGGAGCACAAGGGAACCAACGTCCCCTGTACCATTCTGCTAATCACAAATATTGATCCTCGTCCCCCCGAAGCACTGAGAAATATCGTCTCCTTGTTTGTCGATGGTGATGAATGCCCGCAAAACCCTGGTCCATTCGGTAATCACCCACATGAACAGTCATCCGAAACACTTGTTGATTACCTTTTCGCCAGAGGATGAAAATAAGGATTGCCCAAGCGCGGCATCCGCTCAATCCACAAGATGCCTGCAGGGTAACTGTTATATCTCGGGGAAGCCATTTCTACCTCCCGCTGCGGAGATAGATGGACGTAGACGCGGCTCGCGCGGATCAAGCATGATTTTTCCCGAAGCCTCTTGTGAGCAGAGATCCCTGACAGGTTTCATCAGCTACGTCAAAGGCCCCATCATTTCAGGATCATTTTCGTTGACTGGGTTGTGAAGTGAAGGGATTGCAAAAAATCAAGGCCCACAAAATAGATTCCCACCCTCTCAAGCGAAGTTGCCAGGAGGAAAGTTAAATCACGATGAAGCGAGGATGCAACTGAATATCTCGTGCCAGGACCGGTTGAAGCTTGTGTCTGATTCTGACCATTTCTCACCGAGGTTCGAGGCTTTTTAGGGTTTCCCTAATCCCTGCCATGCTACCGTTGCTGCTGGATCATGGATGTTCGAGATTAAACTAGACGTCTGCCCATCAGTGGAGCAAGATATGTCGCGCAGAAACTGAAACAGTGGTTCATAAGCCCATGTCCGGCGGATTACGATGCAGCTCGATTCCGGCCGCTAGAAAGTCTGATTATTGAACCCTGGGAAGCAAAATAGAGCACGAAGAACATACCTGCAACATGATCCTGACTTCGATTTTCCCGAAAGTGTTGCGCTAAATGCGACCGTTCGATGCGTTTTTCAATCATTAGGGGGGTTGGCGGGCATCTAATATAACATGCGGAGGACCCCGTATATAGATATTCAGCCGCTTTGTGTTAAGAAAAAATCTCCGGTTTCTTCCCCTGCTTCGCTAAAGAAACACCCGAGACTTTTAAGTGAGGTGTTAGCCTTGGGCGGATTTAATTTCCCGTTGGTGTTCTTCAGGCTTAGTTGTTTCAGGGGTTGTGGGTTGTGACCCATGGAGCTATTGATGAGCGTTTTCATGAGACGGAATGGTTTAACGTCTCGTGTTCGGATCTATTCTTTACCGGCATTTTATAATCTTATTAACAACAGATTTTCCTGATCTGGACGGGGGTTTATAGTGAAGGGAAATACTCCGGAGCTAGCGTGGGGTAACTCTCCCAGATAAGTATTGGGCGCAACATTCCAAACGGGATTGAGAACCTCATGTCGCTTACTTATCAGGCGTGGAAAGGGTTGATTATTGTTATTTGATGCTACTTGCTCTTTCGTATCCTTATTCATGGGAGCCAGAGATAGGACAAAGGGACGAGGAGATGTTTTGAGTAAAATGGACGTCGTCAATGGATTCCATAATAATATTCAAAGGGTTGATCGTTTGTAGCTCGCTATTATTGATAACATTCGCAACCAAGGGTTTAATAGAGAAAGATACTATTGCTTCCGTATCCGATTTAGCAATATGATGTCAAGCTCGATCAAGCGCCGTGCGTAGTGTTTCTAGCACCCCGTACGGAGGGTTGCCATGTATTTCCCCTTGGTGCTGTAACCACTGTTGGAGTGCCTTCTGACGTTCGGATGTCCAACCTTGCCACCTTGCTAGAAGTCTCTTTATCCGGGCTGCTAAAAACAAAGCAAGGACTTCCTCAATTTCATGGGAACGGCGACCGGGAAAGGATCCTCTCCTGGTAAACGTGGTGGAAGATATCAGGGCTGGCGACGCTAAAACCCCGGGGGCAAAATATTCGTGGAGGAGAATGAACATAGATTTCTGTACGAACTGCCCAGGCATCTTCCATTCACTTCCATTAACCCAACGCCTACCAATACTCGGTTCGAAACAGTGTCGGTATTGGTGGTCAAGGTAAGTAATAATATATCTGACGTACAAATAGCAAAGTGAAGGCCGAGTGTCGCCTAAAAAATTCAAGTTCTGTATATGGACATCCTCCTGGCTCATCATTAGGTGACTCCTAGATTGATAGAGGTAAACTTGTGATGTACGTACTGATTGCTGGATATCAGTGCGGATTTGGTCTAACCCCAAGCCATCTCGGAGAATAACGCATTTCAAAGTCATTCTATTCTGCGCATCCGGCTCACCTGGGATAATGATGATTTCACCTCGCTCGAGAGGCGCTACCAACCGTCTGTGTAGAGTTAGGCCTAGCTGAAGTTAGACCCAGGATTTAATCTGAATTTTGAAAACGTGTTGGACATACTGTTTGACGCATGAGATAATCGGCGATGCCCAACACCCAGAGTATATGACAGTGCTTCTGACTCGAGAGCCAGAGGCACAATGGGCACCACCTTAATATCCTCCGCTGGGAACCAACCAAAAACATGGCAGAATTTCATTTTAACACCATCGCCATCCATCCTGGAGGCCTTATAATATCTGAGAGCTTGTTCATCGAAAGAATCCAGAACCGACGCAGGAATGACCGGAAACGGCCAATGAACTAATGAACGAACCATATTGCGATAACATTGGTAGGGCGGTCTGCCTGTGGAAACTGCGTCTACTAGTTTGTCTCGGATAGTGTCCCAATATTTCTGTAGTAGAGTTAATTCTATCCCGAGACGATTAGACCTGAGACGTGCATAGACCGCTAGTGGTGGAATGGAGGGGTGCCAGACCCAACATATACGGGCGAGAACCACAAGATCTTCATGGAAAGCACGAACATATCGAAAATGAGACCGTAGTTGCGCAAGGCGTTCTTCCAAAAATTCCGTTGCCGTTCGAGGACCGGTTGGAAGGTTGCAACCGTCGTTTATGATTCGATCTTTCGTAGCATTTATAATTTTGAGGAGCGAATTTAGAGCCATGAGATATCGGAAGGCAGTGCGACTGAGATGACGATGGGATATCGATGGGGGCTGGAGGGAAGTAGTGTATTGGGACTCAGTTATCCTAGATATTCCGATGTTCCCTAAACGTAGCGCAACATATGGTCTCGTCCTGTGCAAATGCTAGTTAATACAGTTCAAGGGTAAACAGACCCGTTCGGGAAGAAAGATTCTAGATCGTACCGTGTGCGTTGTTCTGAAGATCTGGCATAAAATGGGAGGAGAAACCCAAAAGCAAAACCAGAGAGTCTCGCATCCAAAGAGAAAATATAGTCGGAGCCCGACGTGGTAATCTGTGGTGAGATTGAAGGTTGTCTGGCTCGCTTTCGTGAGGATACCGCTTTAAACAGTGCAGTGACAAAATTATACTGGGCTCGAGCAAGAAGATTGCTGAATCAGACAAATATTGTGACCGAGTTGGATAATTCCAGAGGGTTTCGATACTGACAAATTCGAGATATTATGATAACGCGGAGGATACGTTCAGGCTCAAATTAAAACAAAACGTCATCATGAGTGTTGAACAATAATGGCGGGCGGGCGGGCTCGTTATGTTTGTAACGTCTGCAATCCGAGGGAGGCGCGAGATGGCGGAATGTGCCTGCAATTTGTGCGCAATATTTGTTGGCGAATGGAATCTGCGTTAGGATCGGTGCCTTCCTGCGCTGAAGTGGAATATCCGGGTAAAACAAGTGCAAGAGGGGTATATAAATATCCAAAACTGGAGCTCATCAGCATTAAAAATAGGTATATATGACTCAGATATCTCAGAAAAACAACCACATCCCAATTGTCTTCACTTTCTCCTTAAAAGTTTGATCTGCAAAGTGTTTCTTCCTCCTCAATTCCTCGGCAATAGCGCCTTCCACGCCGCCATCGTAGCGGTCGGTTATCAAATCCATTTCTTCTAATTTCACAAACTTCGTCCGCTTGATGACCTTCCAAACCACAATCATGAGGATCATGACTGGTATCTGAATGTAAAAGCTGACGAAATCGACTGCGACGAATTTGGGACTAAAACATGACCAGCCCTGGACTAGGATAATGAAGCCGTTCAAAATAACCGAGGCGAGAGGTCCATAGGGATAGGTCCAGTTTTTAAAGGGAAGAAGATGTTCCATGTTTTGGGCCCGGACGGCGGACCGAAAACGGAGAGAAGCGAAGCCAATTGACATCCAGGATATTTGGTTGGAAACTCCGACGATGCTATCAAAGTAATGTCAGTAATTGGACTTCAAATATTCATGATCGGGCCTTATTTCGCTTTCCCCAAATTTCATATCTTCAGGGGAATAGGGATACACCTACTTTTGTAACCACGTCCATAACTGTCCAGCACCAATATAACTTGCCCCAAAGCAAAGGCCGCTAATCACAGAGGTAGCAAGCACCGCAACCCAAGGCACTCGTCGTCGATTCAGTTTCCCCAGAAATGCTGGGGCATGACGGTCCACAGCCAAGGCATACATCAGACGAGCGCCGGCAAACAGAGCATGGTTCCCAGCCGATATAACGCTAGTCATGATCACTGCGTTTATGAAGCTTCCAGCTACCTTGCTCCCGGCTTGCTGGAAAACAATAGTGAACGGGCTGGTGCGTGTGTCTTTGGTTACAAGGTCAGGATAGGTGTAAGGAACGTTCAGGCCGATAATAAGAATTCCCAAAATGTAGAAGATTAGGATACGCCAAAAAACGTTTCGAACAACTTTGGGGAGAGTCCGGGCTGGGTCTGCTGTTTCTCCTGCAGTGACCGCGATGGATTCAGTGCCTCCGCTTTATGATGGAATTCCTGGTTAGCTATTTATTTCTAAGCCCATTGGAAAGAGAATGCGAACATACTAGGCAAATGCAGCTGTGACGAAAACAGATGCAAATCCGCCTATGCCACCGACAAAAGGGGCATCTGGAAGATGCCAATTCTTTCCTCCAATATATTCCTTGTCGACATTACCGCCGCAATTAACCGCAATACCAAGGATGATGAATATCTACAGAAACTCGTTAGAGAGAAAAGTAGGCATAACTCTAGATATAATCCCGGACTTACCACAATTGTAATAACTTTAAGCAGACTAAGCCAATATTCCATCTGCAGGTAATCGAGGATGTTAGCCAGTTTGCAGAAAGTAACTAGGGAGCCAAATATTCCCTGCGTATGCACCCACCTCTCCATAAGCTCGAACAGTGACGATATTAAGGGCGATCAAGACGAAGAGAAATATCAAACTGAACGCCCATCCAGGAAAATTATCAGACCAGTACTGTAAAAGCAGCTGCAGCGCAACCAGGTCAGCTGCCGTGGCCACCGCATCATTAAACCAGTAATTCCAGGTAAGAGCAAATCCAAAAGCATCGTCCACGAATCGACTATAATTTACGTGTTAGAAATCATTTCCATATAAACATGCGCTTGGGAGAACCCAGTTGAGGAGAACAGATTTTATACCCACCCAGCAAATGTACAAAACGACCCAGCAATGGGTATAAATGCCGCCATCTCCCCAAGAGACAACATCGTGATGAATACGATGGCCCCAACAATGGCGTAGGCAATAAGCATGGACGCCGGACCACCAGTCGCCAACGACTTGCCCGTCCCAAGAAACAGACCTGTACCAATGGTGCCGCCGATAGCAATCATCTGAACCTGACGCGCCGATAGCTTGCGCGCAAGCTTATCTGCGACGATAATCGGCTCATGCTGCGCGACGTAGGGCTCTGTTTTCTCGACGTCATGGTCGCCAACTGCTTTACCGCTGAAGGAGTAGTCCATCTCGCGCGGACCTGGATGCCAGCGTCCAATTCAATTTCGTGATGAACAGCAACGCATCCGATGAAGTCCTGGGAATTCTTTTCTCGTCCGATTCGAATCCCGTTTGGCTGTATATACAGGCAGTCCTTCACGCGAACAGCAGCGGCGGGAGCAGCAGGGAGAGCTATCAAATCCCTTACCACGAGAGACGTAGCATATTATCGAAATCGGCCAAGGTAGCAGAAGTATCAATGCGCAGGTTCACAGGGGGTGATCAAGCTTTATATATCAGTGGTTGGCCATGTCAGCGAGCCTGTCAGCGGTCAAGAAGCCGATCCTCATCTTGGTAGCTCAAAAGGCTATCAAAGGAAATACTGCTGCTCGATTGCGTGATCGCCTAGCAAGGCTAATGGGAGGCGAATGTCAGTTAGTTATTAATGATGCCAGAAGGTTACAGAGCTAAGGATGGTGACAGCTTGGCTGGAAGAAATATGCGAGGAAAACGCGATGGACGTTGGACCTGGTTCGGTTCTTGGCTGGGGTTAACTAGCCGAGAGGAGGTTTAGCGAGGCCTTAACTAGAGCCGCCCCGAGGAGCTTATTTGGGGGTAAACATCGCATACATACTCCGTACACTGCTTGAACAATATTCAATCGCGCTGCAAAAGGTATTACTATTCACTATGGCTTCGCTGATAGAACAAAAAGACATAAAATACAACCCAAAATCTTCATTCTCATCCCAATAACCCCGAAGCAAGAGCCTCCAAATCCTCCAATGTTTGCACCTCAACAGGCGCATTACCACCAGCCTTTCCACCCCGTTTCGAACGCCCGCTTTTGGTATCTTGTTCGTCGCCAGACGAGTCCTGGAACCATTTCTTCTGCTTCTTAGCGGGATGGGCATCTTCCTCAGCATGCTCATCGCCAGAAGCACCACCTTCGGCGTCCTCGTCGTACGGAGCAAAAACAGCAACTTGTCCGCCCTCCCCGCCTTCTCTCTCCGCCCTGGCCCTCTCCTTTCTTTTCTCCTTCTTCTCCCTCTTCTTCTGCTTGGCGATTTCTTTATCGCGGATATCAGCGAGTCTGGTTCTTTCAGCCTCGAGTTCAAGGAACTTGGCCCGTTGGTTATCCGCTGTGCCCCGTTTCTTGAAGTCGGTTTCATCCTCCATTTCATATATCTCGTGAGGGTTGCCGTCCTCGTCAAAGACGAGTTTCGATCCGTTGCCTTTGTACTTGAGAAGCTTCTTTTTCGATTTGAGGAGTTTTTCTCGTCGGTTGGAATCGATCACGAGAGCTTCTTTACCGGGTAGTTGGACTTTTTTGACTGCAGGTTTTGATGCATCAGACTCATCTCCAGAGACTGCACCAAGGTCGGCGTCTCCGGCGTCGAAACGACGCTTGACGGAGAGGAAGTCGTTATCTTCGTCTGCATCCGCCAGGTTATCAGGTACACCGTTCGCCGTCGTCGGGGCGCCATCGTCGATGAGTTTCGTGTAGTGTTCAGTCAGGATGTCCTGGTTCCGTCGTTCAAACATGCGGTCGTATTTGGTGCGGACAGTATCCTCCTTTTTCTTTTTGCTCTCCCCCTCCTCAGCCTCGGACTCGTCTCCGCTAGACAACGCCGCAAGCTGTCTGGGAGCATTCTTCCTCGATTTCGTATCCTCTCCCTTGATAAACTTGATTCTCGGGGCACCTGGGAGACCCAAGCTTGCAGCGTATTCCTCTAGGGGTAGGTCCTTCACTATAAAAACCTCCTTGTCCTTTTGGACATGAATGGATTTGACATAGGATATAAAAGCCTTCTGTCCGAGGTACTTTAGCGCCGGATCTTTAAAACACATGTTCTGCAGCTGATTTTTAACGCTCTGCTGTTTCTTCGCACGAACGTTGATTTTTTCAATGGGGATCTTCTTCTGTTCAAGTCGTTTTATCATCCCCGCCTCCTCGCTGGGCTCTAGGAAGAGCACGGCTCGTCCATTTCGTTCATATCTCGCCGTTCGTCCTGCACGGTGGATATACGTATCCGCATCCTCGGGGCAATCAACTTGAATAACCCAATCAACAGCAGGGAAATCCAAACCTCTTGCAGCAATGTCCGTGGCAAAAAGACACGCAGACTTCGCCGCAGAAAACTTCTTCGTAATATCCACTCTTGCTCCCTGCTTCTGGCGCCCATGCAAATGAAGGAGAGGTATACCAGGCTGCATATGTCTGAATCCCTCATAGACAAATCGAACCTGTTTCCCCGAAGAAAAGAAAACCATGATCTTAGATTTCAGATTGCTCCGAATAAAACTCCACAGCGTATCCAATTTGTCTGGAAGTGGCGTAACAATGTAATTTTGCTGTAGTTTCGACGGTGTAGCCGATGACGCTGCTTCGTGAACAGCTATATATTCCGGATCCCTCAAACTCAGCCGTGCAAGGTCCGACACCTTTTTCGTCTGTGTCGCACTAAAGAGCATCGTTTGGCGATCCTTGGGCAGATGTTCGACGATCGCATCCACCGTGCTCTGAAATCCCATATCCATAATCCGATCCGCCTCATCCAGCACCAACATCTGAATATTATCCGTCACGAATTCGGCCGTCTGGTCCATATGCTGCAATATCCGTCCCGGCGTGCAAACCAAAATATTCATCCTCCCTAGCCGTTCCTGTTCCTCCTGTAAGCTCTTCCCACCAATGACCAAACCAGCAGAGAAGGAATGGTAACGACCGATTTTCCGAAGGACCTCGAAGATCTGAATCGCCAATTCGCGGGTTGGAGAGAGGACTAAAGCGCCTAGTCCGTCGAATTCCGTCCATTGCTTTCGATAAAGCACCTCCAGAATGGGAACCAGGAACGCAAGCGTTTTCCCGCTTCCCGTCCTCGCGGCTCCTAGGATATCTCGCCCTTTCAGCGCATGTGGTATGGCCTTTGCTTGGATGTCCGTAAGTGTCTTGAAATGTGAAGACGAGAGGCCACTCTGCGTTGCTTCAGAGAGAGGAAGCTCCGAAAATGCCTCCGGCGAGGCTTTGACATCGAGCTCCTCGATCCTTTGCGTGAGCGTTGCAAGGTCGACTTCTTCCCGCTTTCTCTTCAGGCTGCGCGCATTGGTTCGCTCAGGCTTCGAATGGCTGGCATTCCGTCCGTGACGTGAGGGAGCCATTGTTGCTGGTAGCGTCGGGCTTTCACAGCGTGGCTCGCGAGCTCTGGTGCTTTGTATTTTATTTTATTTTTCTGCGCCGACTGAGGTTGTTCCAGACTTTTTTTTTGAAGGAGGAAAAATAGTTGTCTGATCTGATTAGTCATCATGAGCTTAACTGCTTCAACTCCGCAACGTCCAACATCAACAACGGCGAACTTATCTGAGGATTCCTATTACTCACCCTTGCATGGTTTCTAAGATGGCCGATGATGAACTGGAAGCACTCGACGCCCTCGACAGAGAGGCGTCGGAATTTACAAAGGTATGTCCCCAAATCCTCCACACTCCCTCACCTACATCTCCGCCCAGCTAACAACGCAATTAAACAGGACGCAGAAATCGATCGCATCAGAAAAGCATTCCAGCTAGATGCGTAAGTCCTCCCCCCCGTTCACATCCAATCCCATGTCTAACATCCCCGCAGCTACTCAGTCCTCGACCTCCAACCCGGCGTCACAGAAAAAGACATAAAAATCCAATACCGCAAAAAGTCCCTCCTAATCCACCCCGATAAAACCTCCAACCCCGCCGCACCCGACGCCTTCGACCGCCTCAAAAAGGCCCAAGTAACCCTTCTCGACGAGAAAGGCCGCTCATACCTCGACGAATGCATCGCGGACGCGCGACGCCTATTAATCAGAGAACACAAGTACACGCTCGACTCGCCGGAGCTGAAGACGGAGGAGTTTAAGAAGGAGTGGCGGAAGAAGACGGTCGAGGTGCTTGTTGAGGAGGAGGCGAGGAGGAGGAGGAGGTTGAAGGCGCAGATGCAGGAGGAGGGGAGGGAGAAGAAGAAGGAGGAAGAGGAGATTGAGGCAAGGAAGAGGAAGAGGGAGGAAGAGAAGGCGTGGGAAGAGTCGAGGGATGAGAGGATTGGGAGCTGGAGGAATTGGCAGAAGGGGAAGGGGGATAAGGGGGAGGGAGGAGGCGGGAAGAAGAAGAAGAAAATGAAGGTGTTGGGGTGATGGGTGTGCGGTTATGGACTGGAACTTGGCTAGACGGGCTGTGTTTTTTTTTTTTCTACGATGGGCGTCTTCTTTTCTTGGGACCGGCGGAGTTTGTGAGAAGGGATTATTCGGATTATAATACCCATATAATATTCGGTGTAAATTCTATCTGCTTATTTATAAAATTGTTCCGTCGGGCATACTATCTACTACTTCATTTAGGACATAAGGAGAAGCTGAGATATCCAGACCGGGAAATGATTTTTATTCAAATCTAGATGGCAGTGTAGGCGCATACATCGACTTTTATATACGTAGCAAACAGCAAACAAGTATGTCCCGAGAAATGTAAATCATAGACATAGATAGCAAGTAAGGGGATAGACCTAAATCCCTAATTTTCGACTCGAAGTTTTAACCAAAGATATTCCAAAAGTAAGCATTCGTAAGACTCATGGTCATGGGCGTCGTCAAAACGTAGGGCGCTGTGCCAGCTTATAGGGGTTGAGGATCCAAGAACCAGGCGTGGAGATATCCGCGAGATCCACTGGGCAATTCCGACAAAATTAAAAGTACCACTCTCATGATATATCGTCGTTACATGGCATCAAATCACGACATGGCATTCCGTTTCTTAGCATCAGAAACCGATTTCTCCCAATCTGTCCGGGTCAAGAAAATAGCTTCGATGCAGAACACTAAGAATAGCGCAACAGCAACACCAGCCCAGAGGCCCCAGAGGCTCCATCCTAGGCCGAACGCGGTTCCCATACTGATAGGCATAGCGACAACATAGTAACAGAACAGCTGCACCCAACCACCGATGGACTGACGGCCCAATGCCCGAAGGATGCCGTTGCAAGCAGTCGCAAGCGCGTCAAAGAGCTGGAATGAGGCGCAAAGTGGTAGGACCTTGGCTACCATATCTGCAACCTCTTGGTCCGAGGTAAAGAGGGCCGGGATGAAACCACGGAGCGATGAGAGGATGGTCACGTTCAAGATCCCAATAACGACCGCGCCCACCATGACGACCTTGCCGGATGTCCTGGCGGCATCGGTCAGCGTTGCGCCGATCAAGTTCCCAATGCGAGTGCTACCGGCAATGGAAAGCGGGAATGGGATCTGGAAGGCTATGCTGGCTATAGTAGAGAGGACGGATTGGGCTGCGAGTGCTGTGGTGCCGAAGTAGGATGCGGCAAGGGTGAGGATTTCAAAAGCCAGGACTTCGGCTTCTACCATGAGGAATCCTGGAAGAGCTAGACGGATCATAGGGCCCCAGTTCTCGAGTGCTCGGCGGGTGAAGCCATTCCAGCACTCTTTGCCGCCGATGAAGTAGACGTAGAGGAATAGGAGTATTGGGAGGAGGTTATCTGTGATGGCGACAGCGAGTGGTGCGCCGACGAAGCCCCAGCCGAATTTCTAATTGGTTAGGTTAGCACGGCATGCATGTTTTGTGATACCACAACGTAGAGGATGGGAGGATAAAACATACCCAAACAAAGAGCCAATTCATAAACGCATTAAGCGGGGCGCATATTATAAGAACCATCAACCCCGCAGAGAATAGGCCTTGCGCCTGAACGAACCGTTTCGCGCTTTCAAAACATGCGTATCCCGGAGCACCAAAGAGAACAACCTTCAGATATTTCCCTGCAAGTATTGCGACATCCTTCTCGGGAACAATCATCATCAAGATTCGATCTGCGAAAAACCACACAAAGCCGATGGGGATCGTTACAACCCAGAGGAAATAAATCATCCTCTGCATGTGCAATCCAACCAAGTGTTTCTTCCCTGACCCATACGCCTGCGCGCACAGAGTATCCAAACTCGTGGAAAGACCCTGGTAGACAGCGAAGCCGGTGATATTGGCCGTCATACTGGCAAGGGAGACGGCTGCCAGTTCCGCTGTTCCAAGATGCCCGACTGTGAAGATACTGGCAACTGTCAACGAGTACTGAAGAATAAACGTGAGCATCAATGGAGCGGTATATTTAGTCAAAACTATGGCTTCCCGACGCCAGGAAGTATGGATCAGACCCGCGGCGACTGCCTCCTCCCATTTCCCATCAACATCGCCAAGTTGGTCCTCAGTAGGCCGAGCCGGGACCAGAAGAGCAGTTGTCTCCGTCGCGGCGGAGCTGGCAGCCGATCCAGCAACAGAAGGCCTCCTCGCAGATTCCTCATCCCCTGTCCGGGCTTCTGTCTGAGATTCCTTCAGTCGCTGGGTCAGCAGTCCACTGACTTCGCCGTATATATCGCTAGGTTTCCTGTGGCGGAACTCCGGGGGGATAACATGGTTGTCCGCTAACAAATCTCTTTCCTCCGCCAACGCCTGCTCCCGTTCTCGCTCCGTCAGTGCTTCATAGTCCTGGGGGTGTGGGACAACAGTCCCCCTAGGGCCGGCGGTGAAGAAACTTGGTCTCCTGTATGATCCAGTTAAAGAATGCGGATTGGCGGTACTAGTCGAAGGCAATAACGACGAGGTTTCGGAATGGCTTCCGTCTATTTGGTCGTGGTCTTCGTTATTGTTCCTCGGACTATTGTTCGCATCTTTCGGGTCGAACGGCGAATGGGACGGCATATTGGTAGGAGTGAGAGGGGTTGGACACCCTCCGGCGGCGGAATTAGTGCGGATATGCTGTCAAATAAGGAATAAGCAGATATATTGACGCCAATTGGCGCTGGTAACCTGCAGCGGAAGCGGAGAAGTCGTGCTTTGGAGGTGGATGGGGTCAATATCGGCTAGAAATAGATGCTGTAGATACTAGTAGATGCAAAGCCCCATATGAAAATGATATGACAATCTCACTTCGTTCAGCAAAGTTATGCGAGGAAAACCATCCCCAGACATCCCGCGAAAGACGAAGAAGTCGTAAAAACAATCTCCATCTTGCGGACTCTCCGCTATCAAAAACTGCATCGCCGAACCGCCGCTATCGCAGGTCCCGTGATCAGCTCTACCGGAATGCCGAGAGCCCGCCCGAAAACCGGCTGTCAAAAGGCGCGAAGTTCCGGCCAATCAGCGGAGAACCCGACTGCTTATGTAAGAGCCTCGTGGTCCATGCGTCCACGCCTTACTCGATTTGGGCTGGGAACATGCCGCCGCTCTAGCCGAATCAGGACTGGCGCGAGAAACGGCTGGACTTCCCTCTTTTGGGTGTGACGACACCGCATCTTCAATCTTCAATGTTGATGGTGATGTTGATGCTGATTGACGATACATTTTATGAGTGTTTGCATGACTAGAATCTGCATCACAAATGCCTCCTCAGCCTTGAAGTAAACCTCACTAATCATTTTGTCCAAATCCAACCACGATGCAACGCGATATGACCCCCGAGCTGGAGGATGGCACTCCCGCTCCGGCCTACAACATCCTCAACAACCCACTCCACACGAAGCCTGTCCTCGTAACCGCGTAAGCACACCAACACCAACCATCTCCATCTCCTACCTTATCTAACAGTATACCCCCCAGCGACCTCGCCGCCCGCGGTCCCATCTTCCTCTCCACCCCCCTCCTCGGCCCCCTCCTCTTCGAAAACAAAGCCTCCGACGCCCGCGACCACTGCGCCAACGAGCGCACCTTTCTCTCCTGGCTTCGTCTATCCATGTACCTCTCCATCGTCGCCTGCGCCATCATAATGTCCTTCCACCTCCGCTACAAGCCGTCGAAGCTCGAGCTGCGCATGGCGCTGCCGCTGGGTATTGTGTTTTGGGTGCTGTCGCTTGCGTGTCTGTGCAGCGGGTTTGCGACGTACTTGCGGACGATGACCAAGTATAGTCGGCATGCGGCTTTGGTGCAGAGCGGGTGGAAGACGCAGGCTGTGTTTACGGTTGTGGCGACTGCTATTGTGGGGACGTGTGTGATTTTGTTGGCTACGGATAGTCCGAAGTCGTAGGGGGGTTTCTTTTTGTTTTTTTAGGTTTTGGAGAAGCGTGGTGTTTTGGGAGTTTAGGGAGGTTGGATATTTATACCGATTCAGGTTGCATTTCGGGCATGGCATTTCGTTGTCTTTGGCACGTTGTGTATGGTTCAGATTCCCGTTTATCTGTGGCCAGATTGATTTCCTTTTGATTTAGTAGCAAAATACCCTCTACACTTGTTAATTCTAGGAGAACTAATGTGTTCTCCTGTCACATTTTTATTTTCTAGCGTTCATCCCATTGTCCAAGCGGGGATAATACATTTGCTATGTTTTACGTCGTGCCCAAAAGATCTCACGGGGACAACTTGACGGTGACTATATATAACAGCCGGATATAGGTCTGAGGATAGTATCAAATCGAGTAGCCGAAAATAAATCAAGATTAGTTCTAGTGGTTATCACGCCAAAACAAAACAAAATGATGAAAACAACGCCATAAAACTGGGCTTTTTGCAAGCAATCTTAACAGTGCTATATAGAAGCTGATTAGAAAATTCAGTGAACCACATCGAAATGCCATATACGTCTTATATGGCCTTTCACAGTCCTATCTTCCCCGAGCTCCCCTGAAAGTCCGTGACAGACAAGGTTACCCCCGATCCTCCCGGAAAATGCAAAACACGGCAAGCCAAAGTCATGGTATGGTATATTGAGCCCTTGAAAGCTATTACATACGGTGGAGAGTCTTGTCCCCAGTCAGCTTGTCAAATTCCGGGGTGCCGAACTTCTCCCACCACCCGAACAACATGGAGTTGCAGATGAGCTTGAACCAGGGGGTAAATTTCAGGCCGGGCTCCTCGAACATCTGCTTGAGCTCATCTGCAGTGACATATTTCGTATCGCGGACTTCGTTGGCGTTCACGTCAAGGTCGACGTCTGCTTGTATGAAGAGGATGTAATCGACTATGTAATTGCAGATTTTATTGTTAGTTTGTCGCGTGCTTGCATACCACAGTAACGTGGAGATATAAGGGGGGTGTGTGTTTGCTTACTCTCATGCTCTCCCCACTTCCCATCACTGGGTGCCTTATAATGTATCCGGGTCAAAAACTCAAATTTCTCCAGAGGGACTTGTTCCGCCTTGATCCCCAGCTCATGGTTCAGTTTTCTTTGGGCAGCTCTGCGAACGCCCTGCACCGCAGCCTCGAACTCTGCGCCGGTTTCGCCTGGGATTCCAAGAGGGTGCGAGCAGCAGGTGTTTGTCCACATATCGGGGAAGGTGATCTTTTCTGATGCCCGTTGTTGTAGAAGAAGTCGCTTCTGTGAGTCAAACAGGAAGACGGAGAATGCGCGGTGGAGGAGGCCGCGGTTAATGTTGGTCATTAGGTGGCCTGGATGGTTTAGATATGTTAGTTTCATGTGTGTGTTTTCTATTAAATGAAATAATCAGGGAGAAACTAACATGTCTTCTTGCTAGCACTGCCAATGGGCTGGTCGTTATCGTCGAGAACAATACACATCTCATCCATCAGACGGATTTGCTCCTCATCGTACCCCTCCAGTTCGCCGCCCTCTCGGGCAGAAGGGCCGGTCAAATTCCGGTTAAAGGTATGCGCAAGGCTAGGGTCGACATCTGGAAAGAGGGTGGTGACATTTTCCGCGGTTATAGTCGTGGTCTCCGTGGCAGTGGTGGTGGTCGACATGATGGTAGATGGAGGGGTAAATTTTGAGGTGGGGGGCAGAGCCGAAGAGAGAGCGATTGCACGGCAGGCGAGGGATGGGATCGATCGAGGAAAGGAATGTTAAATGTTATGCTTTGTTCAGCTAACCCATAAGGAGACGTCGTGGTGGAATTGATAGCGGAATTCGATAACATCTAAAGCTGGTCAGGAGAAGCTTGAGATAGAAGATGTCCGATGCCAAGCCCAATCACGGCCCGATGGTGAGCCGATTCTGCCGGCCATCACCGCCTTGGACCCCTTTTCTTCCCCGTCATCCCCAACTTGTTACATCGTCATCTTACCGCTTAACCACTACTCATATCAACTCTAACCTCTCGTCTCCCACCGCTATTCTGATGACTACGCTGCTAGGAAATTGTCCGGTGAGTATTTAACCGCATACCTCCAGGTAATAGCCCGTTGCCAATATTAACAAGGTCAAATTAGTATCTAGGCCAGGGAGATGATAGTATGTTCGCTTCCAAAGATATATCCAATATCCGTTATTGGTCCAAGGCTTGTCCGGCACTGCTACATCATGGGCCAAATTTCGGTGCACACAGCATGAAATTCCTTTCGGTGGAAGATTCCTCCCAAGTCCTCTTTTTTGAATCATCGGCGGCTATTGCGCCTAAATCAGAAAGGTCTGTCCATGGGTGAGTGAAAATGACGTTCAGACTGCATGTTATGTAGGCAGTGTCACCCCGATTAATTTTGATGCACACATGAAAAGTAGCCTACAGCGCCCCTATTCAAACGCTCTGCCCCTGAAGCCTAATCTTGTTATTCGAACAACAGCCATCCACTCAGTAGGCTACCTAGCTAATCAGGGACAGAGTCCTTTTGGCCCAAATATTCATACACGTCCTGCAGGTTGAAGAAACCTTCCGGGACGTTCGAACCTACAGATGGAAGATCCTACCAACATGATCCAATCATACGGGTGGAATATTGTTACCTGGTAGGCGGTATTCGTTACCCTGATACATATGCTAGTTATCCAGCCATGGAAGTTGGGTATTTATGCCCGTGGTGCGCTTTTCTATTTCAGGGCAGTCGTGTATTTGGTTCTAATGTCACAGGACATCTAGTCTGTTTCTTATTGAGTGGAAATTTCTATATTTCCATGTCAGCATGTTTGTTTGAGGACCAGCCAACGTACGATTCTAGAACTGCGATGGAAGAAACCCAAAGTTCTTCCATCCATGAAATTCTCCGTTGAGGTCTTGGCTTTTGCCATTTTCATATCTCAATAAGAACGCCATCTGCAAGAACTCCGTTGTCCATAATATGCATGGAACAACAATGGAAGGAATCTAGAACAACTCGGTTATCAGACCGAATTCTTGGACATATTTTTTTCTACGGGCTGCATACAAGAGACTATGGGGATACGGACTACTGCGGCTTCCAGAACAACATAGGACCATATCTCTGCATAATGCAACGAGCAAACTGTCAAAGAGACGATGAAACACACCACGACCATCGAGATTGCCGTATCGAAAATTGGAATGAGGCTGGAGACCCTGCATGGAAGGAAAATTCGAAGCAGTTTTCGAATGCTTAGTTTCCCAAGTCGAGAACTGGGGCTCATTTTCGAAGATGCATAGAAACGACCGTCCAAGGATTCCGATTTTCAGATTGAAGGCTGGCACACCGGCCTGCATGGATGAAACTATCGGGAATATTTTCAAACCTGAAACCCTCTAGAGCGATGACGAGTGTAGATTCGTACAGGATTTTGGGGGGGACATCGCAAACTTTTCGACCCTCGAAATATTTAGATCGGGAGCGGTGATGCAACTCCAAGCCAACGACCTACAGCATTCTATTGCCAATATCGATGGTGGTAGAGGACATTCCAGGCATAAAAGAGAAGAAATCTGGCCCTTAACCCCTCGGAGAGCCTCCAGCCTAGCCTTGTGGTACAGATCGACCATCCGGAGGTATGCTGTCCACTAGAATCGATAGATCTGGATCACCGATTATGTGCCGCCGATATCTTAGAGCGAGATTTGAACGGCTCGACGGTTTTAATCATGACCATGACCATTTCGCTGCACCTGCTAAATTATGTCCTACGTCTAGGAAAATATTTGCACCTCAGTTTCTGTTTCTCAATAACGTCCCACAAGCGTCATTGAATAAACTGTGCATCATGCATGGAAGAACCATCGAAGCAATTTCGAAGGTCCGGAATTGTCCCGGATATGCAAGAGCCGCAGTCAACATGACGGGTAACTGAAGAATCTGGGGGAGGGGTTCGCGAAACTGGTGTGTGCGCTCCTCACATCATAAAGATCTTCGGGGTGCATAATGATCCTCTTCGATCACCGATTACTTCTGCAAGCTTTTATCCGGACGCCTGTCGTGCTTCGAGAGGGAGAGAACTATTGAAAACTATCCCTTGGTTGACTCATGCATATGTGGCCTAGGCTTATTCCATAGCCCCCTTGCATTCTGATGCATCCTCGAACGCATGGTTCTCCTGGTGTTCTTACCACAACAGCGCATATCCTCATCTTATTGTTCTGGTCCTCACCAGCCATCTCGATTATATCATATACTACACCCAGAAACCCCAACTTGACCAGGTGGCTAGCACAGGCTCCCTGCATCAATGGTCTAAGTTTTAATGCACATTCAGTCTATATATATCCCAAACCCTGAGTGTCAGTGTCCTTGTGACATACTCGCACATATGCAACGAGGACACGCTGCCAATAAAAGCTTATATTTTCCGGGATGGGAAATTCGTTTTCTTTAACTCCCAGGGCAACGTGGTGAACATGTTCTGGATCGCAGGGGGCTAGTAGAAAAGATATTACGTTTACCAAAAGGGGAAAACTGGAAAGCAATGATCGTATTTCCAGTTATCTCAAGACGCACCCGAGGAAAACAACCAATAAATGCTGGGAACAATCAAGTCGAGAACTAAAAATAAACTAGAAAACATGTATGAATGAAAGAAAGCAAGAAAACCTGGGGGAACTTGAAAGAAATCAATAATAATGTGGTTGCAACCTTGGAAGACGATCCATCATTTGCGTACCCCTACTTCGAAGATAGTACAGCCAACTTTCCCACCAGAGGGACGAATACAAGATATAACTCAACAATCTGAGCTGTCAACCCGGGGAATAAACGCAATTACCAATCAACAAGACTGCCGGCGACCATAGCCGAACCATTCTTTTCTTTCGTCATGCATAAAATTTCCCTTTGTTCGTTATTCTCCCCCACACCTCCCACCCCCTCCAGTTCTGCCAACAACACACAATGGACGGGAAATACTAGTATCTTGTATTTCAAAGAAATTATCCAACCTACTCCAACAGGATCATTTATCAGTGCTCCAAGTTCGTATCGTTTTCCCTACTTCTTCGCATATACTACGCAACGTCTATTTGGCCCCCAACCCGGCCGCGGCCGGCCACAATACTCATTGTTCACGAAAGAAAAGACCTTTCCCCGCGTTAGTTGGCAAACGGCCCCCAACTATATAACAAGATACCAACAATCTACAACAGCAATTCATCACAAATTTTTGGCCCCCTTATCAAAAGCAAAATTTACTAGTATAGTACTACTACTTTTCGGCAACAAAATGGCCTGACAGATCCTGACATCGCACTAGGCGATTCAGTTCCGGGCGATCATTTATCACCATGCCCCGTAACTAAGGACTAGACCCCTCAGAAGGACATGTAAATCTAGGGGCCGAAAATTACTATTGGTTGATAGGTAAGGATTCTTTCTGCATTCTATCGTATACTCTACATATCTATGGAATACGATATATTGTATGGACAAGACATGATGAGGAGGGGTTTATTTTGCAATTACGATACCGCGTTAATGTTGGTTTTGATATTGGTTTTGATTTGAGATTGAGAAGGGGGTTGCAGATGCATCCCGCGGAGATTCAATGGTTGGATGGATTGGTGGTAGGATAAACTATCAATACATTTTCGAGATGTCCTGTGACCTGCAACTATATGAACAGGTTATTCAAACCGCAAATGTTGTACATGTATATTCTATAGGGATCAACCCGATTTGATTCAAGAAAGTAAGAGTGCTTTTGTTTCCACAGCCAGCATGGAACATGATGCTTCGTATAACACGAAAGGCCAAATAGTAAGGGACATAAGAGGGGGGAGGAGGATCGATGTAAAGCAGGCTGTAGTAAGCCGAAATATGACCGGGAAGTAAAAATGGAAGTAAAAATGCAAGGTACAAATGAAACTATAAAATCACCAACATAACCATCTGACAGCGGTGGGCCATGGGCGCTGTGCACCTCTTGCGTAGCATATGCATATATTGAAGAATTGACCAAACGAGAACCAATAAAGACAGCAACAGCTAATCAAGCAACATGGATGCAAACAATGAAAATAAACAAAAAGCCTTGCCAATGGTTGTATGTTTAGGATGTTACTCAGGATGATGTTCCATGAAGTGTCATCATACCATGCTCGCTTAAAATTCGCAAAAAAAAGAAACATATGTCATGTGTGCAAAATACTGAATAATATGGTCGGGAAATAATCAAGGCAATGGAAATGGGAAAAACATGAAAAGCATTACAAGACTTGCATATCACACAAAGGAAAAAGGAAACTATTATTAATAAGGTAAGTTTGGGGGCCGTGAACAAATGGGTTCCTGCAGTATTAGCCACTGACAGATGTTCGGGGTAATCAACATGTCAAAGAATAAAGTAGAAAGTATTAGTATGCATGCAGAGTATCATTGAGTAACCTGTACCGTAGATAGGGGAAGAAACCATGAGGACCGAAAATCGAAACCAATAAGAGGTGTAATCTCGACGCAGGCGCATGGACCATGGTTCCCATTATGCCGTGCAAGAATCGCAGCACTGATCTTTGTGCTGACTATCATGCTTATTAGGTATTTCCATCCTAGGCTCGGGTTTTATTAATCCGTGCGTTCAGATGTATTGCGGGAAAACGGTGCTGCTATTATCGAAATATGAATGGTAGTCTGCGTGTAGTCGTTGCTGGCCATCGATTTCTGGGAAAGTAGATGTAGAATCGGCAAACAGCGTCTGTGGAGATTGGAATGATTCGATGGACTGGATTGTTGTGGAGATATTTGGGGTTGCCCTTTGACGCCGGCGGCACTGGCGTTTACATCCAACCTCACGGTGTCTATATGAGGCGAAGTTAGAAAAAAGCTTTCAAAATGGGCTAAAAAAGTTCTAGCTGACCTTCGTAAAGTATCTGTGCGTGAAAACGATGCATCGCATTGGTTGCAAGGAAAGACTTTTCGTTTTTCATGTACCTATAAACAAAGGTTAGCTTATATATCCAGTTTGGTTCCTCTAAAAAAGAGACATCGAGACGAGTATACGTACACTATTCACATGTCTATCGAGGTCTGTTTTCCGGGTAAACTTCTTCGTACACTGTCCAGCAGTGCACTTGTGCGGAAATTTGCGGTTCGGGTCATGGATTTTCATATGCGACTTGCAATTTGAGTTCCTTGTAAACTGCATCCCGCACTGAACGCAGCTATATTTCTTAGCTGCTGAGCTTGTCCTCCTTTTTGGCTGTCTCCTGACACCAGTAGTCTGAACTCTCCCAGCGCTGGTTTGGCCCGCCGTCACATTCGAGCAGGAGGACCGCAGAGGAGCCCGCTGGCTCCTATTATTTACTGTTGACCTTTCCACATCCTGGTTTTCCACATTATGATCCACGCCAAACAGCACAGCATTCGACGTGCTGCTCAAATCTTGAGGCATCGAGCAATTGATTTGTTGTTGTTGAGATGCAACTTCCGGGGAGGTGGTTTCCCTTTTCGAAATGCCATGGCTAGACAATCCTGACCAACCCTTACTCGTATGGTATGTGCCAGACTGCTCGATTGGCCTTGTAGTCGGGGATGTGTGGTATGAAAAGGAGCTGCTGTATGACGAAGGAAATCGTTGCACGGTGGTGTTGCTAGCCATTCTTCGTTGCTGAGGATTCGAATATACCATCGGATTCCCCGTGTGGGGTTGGGTAACTTGCAAAACAAACGGGGTTGGGCTGGAAGTCATAATGTTGAGGTCTTCGTATGCCAAACCAGATAGGCACCCTATGGAGGAATCATGCGCGAAGCTATAGAATGGGTCACAACTTCTTTGCCATGGTTGGGATTGATGGAGAATGGACTGGGCAGGAGCACACATCGACATCTGTGTGTTTGGTGATCGGACAGCACCGTTAAAAATACCAAGTCCCGATGTCGTAGTAGGGGTGCGAGCCGAGAGTATTTCCGTTTCAGCGCAGCTTTGGGATGAAGTGGAATAGGGCGGCGGGGTGTGGGTTGGTATAGGGTTCCTTGTAGTAGAGCAGAAGTGTGGAGAGTTTGTCGTGTGAGACCTAGGGGTAAGGTCCATTACTCTAGTAGAGAATAAAGAGGGCAAGCTGAAATAGAGTGACAGTCGAAGAGACGGTAAAGGGATATCAATTGGCTAGTGACGGTGTATAAATAAAAGAGACTTGGGGGAGGTGGGCTAGGTATATATTCCAAAAACAAATATGGATTAAAGAATGAGATTTCAGTGATTCGACGCAGAGGCAATCGTTATAAAGATTCCAGAAATGAATGAAAGATTAATGCAATGCAAGGTTGGAGTGCAGTAAGAATTGGTATGAGGAATGAGCAAGTAAATTTCGTACAGGGCGGACCAGAAAATAAAAATAATAAAAAAACAAAGACAGAGAGCAAGGCAGAATTTGGGAGTGAAAGTATGG
>JANTQI010000035.1:223771-286349 GCA_032988985.1 Emmonsiellopsis sp. PD_5 | reverse complement strand
TCTTACTCTCTTACCTCCACCCCTAGAGAATGATCACTGGAAATATGGGTACTAGCCATACCTATGCATGACTGTACTTGAGCACCTATCTCCATACAGTGGAAAAACTAAAAACTGTGCAAGGAAGCAAGCAGAGGCAGGATTACCTTACTAGATCTACTCTGTAGGTAGGGTGAGTAGCCAGGCTGTGTACTCCGTAAGGTCATATAAATACTAGCGGTCTTTTTCAACCGTGTGATTAGCCAAGCCGCCCGTGTGTTTAGCCATCCCCCCCCGAAAAGGGCGTCCTCCCCGGTCCACGAACCTATACAAAAAGAGCCACGATTTTCCCCTCTTCCCCTCCACACGATGTGATTCTTTTTCGTCCCGCGTCAAGTCCTTGTGGCGTGCCAACTGTCTTGGACATCTCGTTTCTTGCGCCTGCTTCCCTCGTTTTGGCTAAATTGAGATTCTCATTGGGCTCAGTCATTGGATAGGTAGTCAGAAGGCCTGTCTCGTAGCAGAACGCCATCATGACTTTGTCAATATGCCAGACGGCTGCTATTTTCCCGCAGAGCGCCATCTGGGGGTTGGTCCAGCAGAAGATACCAAGCACACGCACCTACTCCAGGCAGGGCCAGGGATTTTGAGTGAAGCGGCATCGCATTGGCGCAGGAAAATGCCTCTCGTTTATTGGTGACTGCTGTTCCGTGACTGGATTGTGATGGCCATAGAAGTGTTTGCGAAGACGTGTGAAGATTCATGGATGTTGGATGTTGACGCGCTAAAGGAGGTTAAATGGATGCCAAGAATCCTACCCCAGTCACGGGGTTGCCTTAGCCCTAATCTGCATCCCTCATTTCAACCTCGGGATGTTTGATTCGTGTCCGTCTGCACTGGTCCTTTTGGGCCCTGGACGCGCTATGGTTTGGGGTTTCAGTGGAAAACTCTCTTGGAGAACTTGGTTTGCGGCAGCTATGTCAAGGCTTCGTTTTTATGGAAATAATCATCAAAGACTTGAGCAGCAGGGTTGCTCCCCGCGTCCAGGAACCTATCATACTATTCGCCTTGACGCAGAACTCCTGGTCTGTTTCTACATTGGTTGGTAGTAACTATTACTGATCAAACTAAAAGCGGGCATTGCTGAGAGGTGCGCATCTGAAGCATATCCTTATCTTTGCAGGTTAGCCGCCGCAAGGTTTCCCCGGCTTTTGAAAGACGACTTGCCGGCTAGATCTGAACCATTCGGTTTGCTCGCCATCATCTGTCAGGGTCGTGAGTTCGGAAAGATGGCTCTTTCCCTGACTTTAGGTTTACCTTCAGGCGCATTGCTCCTATGCTAGTGGCTCTCTCTATCCCATGGGATTGGGTGTAAGGACGTTAACGCCGCCACACAAGCCAACTTACTCGTCCATGCTGCGCTTTCTGGCCAAATCCTGGGCAATATCTTGGGCCTACCTCATAGACCATGGGCTGGACAAGGACTAGAAGCAGACTGTGGCAGCAGACTGTGGAGTTGGTTTCCATCTCCCCGATACCTGGTCTACTCCGCAAGATCACCCACCAATGATCTTAACTTTGATTTCCTTCTCGGGCGTGGATTTGAACGTCCAACGTCTGACTTTAGCCTAAGGACCCCCGATTCATGTCTATCGTGTTGACCATTCGATATGCTGGCTTACAAGCATCACTTTCCCGGTTTCTTGTCTCGGTTGAAAGTACTTAAGAAAATTGCCGTCTCATTTATTCCCTACTCCGAGCTTCCATTTCTTGAAGATTGGAGCATCTACGGGTCGCCTTGTCATAACCTTCTTTCCCAGTTGAACTTGCTTCCCAACCTATTGATATCGACAAGATGCCTTTTGCGGTAGCTCCCATAAAGTCGCACCAGGCTGAGCTGGAGGTGGCTCTGGCCGAAGCGCCTGATCTGGAAAAGGTGGACTGGTGGAAGGATCAGGGTTTGCGAAAGCTTTACTTCTGGGGAGGAGTTCTATGTGTTGCATCCGCAACAACGGGTTACGACGGGTATGAATTTCTAGATGCCAGCTAATTGCGAATACACGTTTTGTCCACCCATGCTTACCTTTCTTTTTTGTTAGAATGATGCTGAACACCTCGCAAACTCTTGATTCATGGCAGGCCTATTTTGGGAAGCCGGAAGGGGCGAGACTGGGATTGATGAACTCGATTTATATGATTGGATGCCTCGCTGGATACCCCATTGTGTAAGTATATCTGTACTAACCTGATCATTGCCCCTACAGGTGCTAATTATGATGTAGACCGTGGATCGCTGATAAATATGGACGCCGACTCCCCATTGCAATTGGATGCCTCTTTATGATTCTTGGGGGACTTCTCGGAGCCTTCTGCAACGGATATGACAGTACGTATCCCCATGTTTTCTTCAAAAAGTCGATACAGATTAAAGGAGTTCTATTGCTAATGCTCAGACAGTGTACGTTGCGGGACGATTCGTTTTAGGCTTTGGCAACAGTTTGGCCCAAATGTCATCACCCGTGCTGCTCACGGAGATCTGCCACCCTCAACACCGCGCCAAAGTCACTACCATATATAATTGTCTCTGGAACTTGGGCGCCTTATGTAAGACAAAGACTCCTTTGGAGGTTGGCTACAGGTTCTCACATCCCTCTTAGTCGTCGCGTGGATCGCATGGGCAACAATGCTCATCAAGAACGACTGGTCATGGAGATCCCTCACCATTTTGCAAATTGCTCCCGCTGTCATTCAAGTTGCCTTCATTTATTGTAAGTATTCCTTTATTCTCACACTCTCAAGTGTACCTCCCTTGGGGTCCCAATCATTTATCATAAGCCTACGGTTATCCTTCAAAATACCAGCTTATTTATTTCAATATTATAGGGGTACCCGAATCTCCACGTTGGCTCATCGCGCAAGAACGTCACGAAGAGGCTCTGAACATGCTTGCTTATTACCACGCGAATGGCGATACCCACAACGCAACTGTCCAGTTCGAGTTCCAGGAAATCAAGGAGACCCTCCGTCTTGAACTCGAGTTCAAGAGAACAAGCAGCTATCTGGATTTTATGCGTACTCGTGGCAATCGATACCGATTGATGCTTCTGATTTCCCTTGGAGTTATCTCCCAGTACAGTGGAAATGCTCTGTTCAGCAATTACACCAATCTCATTTACGAGAGCATGGGTATCAAGGATCAAAACAAGAAAATTCCCGTATGTTTTTTCAATCATGCCAATTTCCAAAACCTCACCGCTAACAGGTAGACGTATTATATAGCTTAACGGAGGTCAAACGCTGCTCAGTTTGATTGTTAGTGTTACCTGTGCTTTCCTAGTGGACCGTGTCGGACGACGACCCCTCTTCCTAAGCGCAACAGCCGGTGAGTGCATTCTGTAGCGGAAATAATAACGCAAGATGACTTAATTACTAACATGAAAAAAGGAATGGTTGTTATGTTCTTGGCTTGGACCATTACTTCAGCTCAATACGAGAGATCGCAAAATATGTCTGCTGGATATCCACAGATTGCTTGGGTCTGGCTGTTCAGCGTATTCTACGCCCTGGCTTGGTCTGGCCTTCTTGTTGCCTATTCTCTCGAAATTCTCCCATACAAACTTCGTGCGAAGGGACTTATGATCATGAACCTTACAGTCCAGGCTGCTCTGGTTCTTGGAAAGTGGGTATTTCCTATCACTCTTAGGAAAGGCTCCGACCAATATGCTAATTGTCTATAAAATAGTCAAACCAACCCTATCGCCTGGATAAAGCTGCCTCATCACTGGAATCTTTCTATGATCTATACTGTGCGTTTAATATGACCCTGATTGTCTCCCAAAGTGTTTCAGAGTGCGGATTACTGACCCCTGCCCGTTTAAAAATAGATTTGGATCTTTATCGAACTTATCTTCGTCTACTTCTTCTATGTTGAGACCAGAGGTCCAACTCTTGAAGAGTTAGCTAGAGTCTTTGACGGCGATGAAGCAGCGGTTGGTCGGGTTGACCTCGACAAGATTGAGCATCACATTGATCCTAACGAGAAGAAAGCTATGCCGTAATTAGCTATTATTATACATGCTTTGCTTGTCCCAGGCAAAGCGTTGGTTCCCGTTCCTTTTTCGCTTCTCCATTCGCGGACGATTTCAGGGGCTGGAAACGTAACTTGGCGACTTCATCGCAAGTGCTAATCTATACGACATTTCATATTATTCTTCATGCAGTTATGGTCATTGCAGTTTGTTACTTAGCTTTTGAACGAATATGAAATTTAATGCTAGGAGTTTATTCCAAACTACTGACGTGGTATCTGAACCCCTGTATTAGGATCGTTTGTTGCTAATTCCCCCCCTTTTTTGCTTATTTCCCCACTCTCGCCCCACGCAGTGTACAAGATATACATACACAAGCCTATGCAACGGAATGCCCTGTGTAATACCAGTACTTGACCCTTGAACATTTAGCTAGTGTTCGCGGAGGCAGGGTCTGGATGTTAGAGGCTTACATCGCAGGGGATATTGGGACAGGGCGGGCAAACCAGGGGCTCTTTGTAGATGATTATTTTCTTTTTCTCCGCATTTGTAGAATTGGATTTTACGTTCAGACAAGGGACAGGTTTAATTTGATCTTGGCCATTTGCTTAGAGGCTCAACTAAATACTTGATACATGCATGCAGATGAGAACGGAGGGATGGGAGTGGTTCTGTCATTTTTTTCTGGAAAAATATTCAAATCCAAGTAATTAATTAAAAAATCCGCGGCATCTCGAAAGCTTCCAAGATTTCAAAGAGGCATGTGATGTGGTTATATCCATGGGGTTCTTCCGTGCTAGTTTAGCAGTTGGTAGGGATAGGGTTATATAAAAACACCAGCTAACCAGCCCAATCATGTCCATCAATTTACAACTTGACTCTGATGCGCTCTTTTTGCTCGTTGTTTTCGTCAAGAAATATCTTCCCTTACCCACTTGTTTTAGCTCCCGAATGCTGAGTCTTGATCAGATGCAACATTGTCAGCAAGCTCCGCCCCGGCCCATTTCGTCCGTTGATGCGATGCTGAGCAACGTTACACTTCGAATTGCTGGAATCTATACTGGAGCTACACCCAACTAGGGAGGTGAAGTGATGAAGATAAGGCTAGGCGCCCCGCTATGAATGCCCCCCGAGCAGCTAAAAAGCAAACTAGTTCTTGGGCAACCGTTTTAAGTAGATGGGTACAGCATTGGGCTCTTAGGAAATATTAGAACACATTTTCTGCGAAACAATACAGGCTAGGACAGACAGAGAGAGAATGAACAAAATGCCGGAGCGTATAATGTAAGTTCGATATCTCAGCCTGATGCCCCATATGCTGGCCGATTGATATAAATTATTCCCCCGGCATCGAACTCGGCATTGGATTGTTCTTCCCTTGGGCTAACCCGGGGGTTTCTTAGTTACACAGTCACTGCATTCTTATAATCGGAATTACATCCTCGCCCCTATCTCGATATCCCGATATCCGGAGGAGTGTGGAGGGAGGGCCCACCCTGTGGTGTGATAATTGCAACCTAATAACAAGACCACAACCTCTTCCTCTCTCGAATATTTCTCTCTAAAACACAGTTCTCACCGATGTTCAACCATTGGATTTTGATGCGTCAGAATCTTACCAACCACCCATCATGATGCATGGAATCTCATGCAAATCAATCCACCACCACATCCACCGCAACCAGCAACATCTCAGATGGTCCAAGCGAATCCCTCCCGTCAAAACGGCCAATTCTGGCGATATCATCCATTTCGATACAATCGACAGTAGCAATGGCCAAATAACAAAGACCTCAACGGAAAAGGCACTGGAAACCTTCGACATTTCCCGTGCCGACCCGGTCTTCGGCCCCGTTTTCGTCACAGGCGCGGAACCAGGCGACGTGCTCCAGGTTGACATTCTTGAGCTGGAGACGGGGGACTGGGGCTGGTCTGCAGTCATTCCGGACTTTGGTCTACTGCCGGACGAATTCTCCAATCCGGTTTTGAAGATATGGGATCTCGACCCTGCCCTGCCCTACGCTCCTTTCAAAGAAGGCATCCACATTCCCAAACGGCCTTTTCTAGGCGTCATGGGCGTTGCACCAGGGATGGATGGCGATTTCTCCACGATCCCCCCGCTGGATACGGGCGGGAATATCGACTGTCGTTATCTCACTGTCGGGTCAACGCTGTACCTCCCTGTACAGACAGCCGGCGCTCTTTTCAGCTGCGGGGATGGACACGCAGCTCAGGGCGATGGAGAAGTGTGTGGTTGTGCAATCGAGACGTCAATGAGGGCCACCTTACGGCTTACTTTGTGTAAGAACCAGCCGTGGATCACGGCACCGCAGTTTCAAACTCCAGCTGGAAGTGCGCGGTTCCAAGGGGCAGGAGATGCACAACAGCCGGATAAGGGAGAGTATGCTGCGATGGGAATTGATTCGGATCTTCTCGAGGCCGCAAGAAAGGCCACGCGGAATCTCATTGAATGGCTGGTCAGGACAAAAGGGCTGAGTCGGGAGGAGGCATATATTCTTGCGAGCGTAGCGGGAAATCTTAAGATTGTTGAAATTGTGGACATGCCAAATTATGCGGTTGCTATATCTTTGCCGTTAGGGATATTTATATAGATGGGTTATTTCTTATTTGGTTCATTCATATTTCCATTCATGAATTTACCAGACTCTTTTCAAATTCTGAAAGAGTAGCTCCCTTGTCTTGCATCCTTCACCCTTGGGGCTATCTTCGGGGGAACTATTATATTATATTATTACTAGGTAACTTGATACCCAAAGATCACAAGAACTTTCTCAAACATTATCATGTCTTTCCCGCATAATCAGCTCGAACTATGCCGAAACACTCGCTGATTATACTCCTTATCCGGGTTCAACCCCCCTCTACACAAATATAGCCAACCACCACATACCCTACAATATCCCCCAGTAGAACATAAACTACACACAAATAAAACAGTAGCCTAAAACCACACTCCCCTATCCAACCCTTCGCCCACAATCGGTGGTTTTATATCCTACTCCCGGAGCCCCGCAAGATCTTTATTGCATGAGTAGAACCGGTGGGACAATAGGGGGTGAACCCAGAAATATTGAAATGGCATGACAGAATAACCCTTTACCCCAAAAAAGGGCTCAAGTGTTAAATGAGTTCTTTTGCCCTTGGCATCGGAATGCAGCTTTCTGTCCTCCAAAGATCAGACCACAACAAGGCCAGTTTTTGGGAAAGAAGAAAAATCATTAGTTACTTCTAAAAAAAGGCGAAAAAATAACTGATAGAATAAAAGCAACCGAATCACTAGAACTCCCATCTATTCGAGCTTTTCCACGTAAGCCACTGGCCCCTCATAAACCTTCCTCCCATGAATGAGATACTGCAGAACAGCGAAGATAACCACAGTCCCAAACACAAGAACAGACCAATTCATCGAGACAGGAGTGGGCTTTGCTGCATTAGGAAAAAACGTAAACACAATCGCAAAGCACAAGTAGCAGAACGAGAATATATTCAAGGGCAGTCCCAGAGCCCCTAAACTAAATCGCATCGATGGCATTTGCCGCCATTGTAGTCGCCGGTAGATGAATGATCCGATCGACACGAGGTACGACATGAAGAGCGCGGCGATTGCAAGGGAGGCAACTGCGTTGAAGCCTTCTGTTGAGCCAACGTTGATTAACGAGAGGAGGATAGTAATCACTGTCGAGATCAGGATGGCATTGATAGGGATTTTGAAGCGGTTGTTTACTCGGGCGAAGAATGGGGAGAACGGGAGAGCGTTGTCGCGGGCAAATGCAAAGCTTTGGCGAGAGACGGTGGCTAGCACGCTGATTGCGCTGCAGACTTCTAGGACCAGTAGAATGCAGGCTAAGCCGGTGGTGGCAGCCTTGGAACCTGTGGCATTCATGAAAGCAGTTATAAAAGAAAAGCCTGTTGCGGGGCTAAGGACAGCTTCTAGGTCGCCCATGGTGAAGAGGAAAGTGAGAAGCATTATGAAGCCCAGGCTGCCGTTTAGAAGGGCGGTGGAAACCATACACCACGGAACAATTCTGGAGGCATCTTTTATTTCCTCAGCTTGAGCAGGGACAGGGAGTTAGCTAGGTATATACCTATATAAACAACGAATGACACGTACCGATATGAGTGGCTGCATCAGGACCTAGAAAGGAGAAAATAGGGGTAATCTGGCCAACAAGACATGCTAATCCCATACTAGGCCAACCCGCCGCATTCGTGAATTGAGTGAAAACCTCTCCCGTTGGAGTTCTTTCAGCCATAACCCACAAGGGGACTAGAGTTGCAAAAAACCCAAAGATATGAAGAATGAGAATCAGTCCCTCAAGGCTGGGTAGGCGACTTGCACCATAGGTATTAACAAATGTAGCAACGAGGGCAACGGCTACGGTTAGGAGTGTCCCATGCCATCTTTCTGAAACATAATGGGGTTGATTCAAGACTAGAAGCCCCTGGATCAGTGTTCCACATAGGAAACATACGCTGGCAAATGCGGCTTGCCATCCTAACACCGAAAGCCAGCCTATAAATTCGCCCCGTTAGTCTAGCCTGAATGCCTTGGCTAGTATTTGACACCACTCAGACTTACCAGTTGCGTAACTGAGGAATTTCTGGTATGATTTGCCCGCAAATTCACTTGTCCAATGATACTGGCCGCCGGAAGTGGGAGCACTAGATATCCCAAGTTGTTGGCATCAAAAGTTGTAAACGGAGGGAATTAAGGACGGTAATGACAAACATTGATGCCATTTCCGCCATTGAAGCAACAGATGAGAAGAATCCCACAAAAGACCCGATATAGATGTACACCATTCCGGCACGACCTCCATTAGTAAGTCCGAGTGTCGACGTACTATTAGCATGTTAACACCTGGGTATATAAAATAAGAGGAGGCTGATTAGACCCATACAGAAGAATTGATTCCCATGTTGCCATGAGAGTGCAGGTGAACCCGAGGGTTGATAGGAAATGGAAATTTCTCTGTGGTTTGTATTAATTGCCCATTCTCTATCCACAATAGTTTCTCCAACTCCAATGATTTTCATCACCGTCTCCACCCGCGTCTGGTTGCGAAGGTTACTGACTTTGAATTGCTGCTCCTTTCCCAGACGCGCCATATCTGCATGATCTTGATGGGTAGCATCGTCTCCAGAAGTTAAACTGATACCAAAGCGGCTTTTGCCAGGAGTATCTCCCAGCTCCTGAGTCTCCATATTCCGGCTTGGATGTGAACCTTTGGTCGTTGTGTTGAAGGGACAACGTTACTGACGCTCGTGAGACAGTTGGTAGGGGCTGATCTCACGTGTTGGCTACCCAAAACCTCTAGAGTGGAGTTGAGGAAGCAATCTTGGTGGGAGGCGACAATCAATTGACAAAACGCAGTTAGAGATAAATTGAATTTAGGCAAGCATTCTGGTGGAATGATGCGAAGCTCAATCTGTGCATGCTATTGTTTAAATCCAGACTCAATGGTAGCAACGGAACGCAACAACGGATGAGAAAAAAGGAGCAGAATAGAAAAGAAATCAAACAGAATAATAAAAGAGAAGTAAGTTTCGCATAAACGAGGGGCTAGCTGGGCTTGTAAGGCTGCAACACTCCGATGCATGTAGATCAACCTGTCAACTAGAGCAACAAATACCCCAAGGATTATTGGGGTATTCCATTCTTTTTACCGTAGATCACAGCGACGGTCGCCCGAGCTCACTTGGCAACCATATGCAGTAAGAAATGGCATCCATTACTGCATCTCGTCTTTCTAGTCGTAATATTTGCTAGGGTAACCCTTGCCTATGTTGCCCCGCCCTGTGCAACACACCATTCGCCAAGCAAGTTAGTAAAACTGCAAAGGGGTGGAAAGGCGCTTGTGAGGAATAACTCTGCATCGAAATGAAGCCATTGGTAGTTAACAGCTAGCTGGTGATCTTGCATAGCTGTCTGTTGGACAAATTTTATATGGAGAAAGGGCTGCTAGCTCACTCGCGAAGGACGTTTTGATATTTTGAGAGCATATGCGGCTAACTATCTAGCTAGTAACGAATAACTAAGCTAGGCCGAGACCGCATGATCTTCCGTAGTTACATCGAGGCCGAGTGGTGCCGGGACGCACTGCGGAACGGATCAGTTTCATCCGCTAGCATTCGGCCCCTAGGCGGAAACAGGTGGAGGTGGAATGGGAGATGAATTCCAGACAAGGTGGGCTACGCGTAAAGTCACATACAACAAAGCCCTAATTAATTTCGCCGCGGGTATGAAGGGAGAACAAGAGGGGACGTTGGAATCTTGGAGCTAGTTATGGTTGAGGTTAGTCATAAGCTTCTTTTAACGGCCGATCCCTGAGCTTATTCCAACCTTGTCCGTCAGATATACTTCGATTCAACAAGATAGTACGGAGTAAGCATTAGTGAGATCAATGCGGCCGTTAGGTCATATTATCTCCTGCTTATTCAACTCTTCACCTTGACGCTTTGATAGGCCCGTGGCTATAACGGACCCTCATCAACCCGCCCTCTCGTCTTTGAAGCAATCGAATGGGAGGGAATCATTTGCCAGGTAGCGTAACACAGATACAAGTACTGTCCAGGCGATTCCCGCACCAATGTCATCATGTTTTATCACGTACAAGCTAGCAAGTAGATAGGCAAACGTAAAGTTCTAGCGAAGAGAAATTTTGTAGTACAGGCTGGTTGGGTGTGATGCAACAGTTCATGGCTGTTTTGAATCCTATCCTATCCCACGACGAGCAAAACAGAAACAAGGGAAGCCCATGGAGTAATGGTCACCGCTTTTCAAAAATTTACCTGTTAGATCGGAATTCTTGAATTTATAGTAATAATGTAGCACATGACGACACAGCCAACGATAAAATGACAAAAAGGGTTCATATTAGGCGTCGTCTTGCACTCTAGGCATGGGAGGAGCTTCACGCTTTAGCATCTAAGGTGTGGTGAGACGAGGAGCGCACTACAACTATTCGTTAAGATCCAAAACTCAAAGCTCTTGCCCCAATTTTTAGGCATTTTCAGATGAAGCTCTGAGAGCGGTGTATCTTGAGATCATGCAGCACCTCCAAGCTGCCATTATCAATGGCATCAAGGGCAATTGTTCGTGCTCTTTTCAGTCTTCCCCCCCCCTTTGTTTCAGCCGCTGCGGTCACATATTTAAGTGACCGACTTCGCACGGCTGGGAGTATAGATAGGAGCATATGCATCTCAACCAGCACATCTCCCGTGCAAGCGCCTGAGCCTTTTGCAGAGCAATGGCCCCAAGCACTTGGGGTCCGCATCGTATTACTGACGATGACCATGGGCCTTGGGTGACTATCATGGCGATCCTTTTGATGGTTTACATGATTCTTTGCTATCTTGCAAGGCTCGTGATGCGATTCACGATCAACGGTCCTTTCGGTATCGATGACTGGGTTATCACTGCCGGATCAGTGAGCGCTTCCTTTGCGTCCCCTCGCTTTCAAGTTATATAACGGATATCTCGTGAATAGTAGCCAACGTGGCATGCTCATGGTGCGGTCAGGCAGTCGCGGTGGTACATTCGAGCTTCAAACTATTAGAAGTGCGCGAAGGTCTTGGGAAACGGACTGTGGACGTGGAAGGATCCAATATCAGTAACATCGAAAAGGTCAGAGCCTTGCATCCGGGAAAATTGGTTGGGAAACAGGAAAATTCTTTAGCTGACGGATACAGGCCGCATATGTTGGTGATATCTTTTATATAATTGCACTCATGCTGTCTAAAGCTGCCACCTTCTTGCTTATTGCCCGCCTCACAAGATATACGAAGCATCTTGGCTGGGCATATATGGGCACCATAATCACAGTGATTTGGGGCATCGTGTCAGTCTTAGTGCTTTGTCTTCGATGCAATCTTTCTTGTCCTTGGAGCCAAGTGAATCCGAAATGTCGACAGACAGTACGTTGCGTTTCCATGATGCTTTCAATTGAGGATTGCCAATCATTAATTGCAAATTTTTAGTATACCCGCTGGCTAGTCATCGAAATTTCGGGGATTGCAGTGGAAATATTGTTGACTTGGCTCCCCATGTACATAGTCTGGGGTTTGCGAGTGAGTCTAGAATCCAAATTGGTGGTGTTATCGGCATTTGCATTTCGACTTCCGTGAGTATCAGAATTCTACACAAAACTTGGTACCCAAACGAACCGTTTAGCCGGGAGCTAAAACTCGAAACAGCGTATTCGCAGTTGCAGTAATACGAATTTTCTATCTTCGTAAACAAAACCGGCTGGACGACCCGATATTTTATGGCGCAGACTCTTCGACTTGCATGGAGGCGGAACTCCATTACAGCCTCATAGCAGCAAGTATCCCATGTCTTAAGCCCTTCGTCAAGGCGTTCAATACTGGATATTTGGGTCATCGGGGGTTTCATCCCGGCGCCAAGCACACAAAACATGCGCATCCTGGTGGTTATCAACTGGCCGCTTTGTCTGGACCGAAAGACGGACCAGTTGGTCCAGACAACGTGATTTTCCCTGGTGAAACCGCTTCAGGAGCCCTGCCAGTGCTAGAACAAATATTGGATGCTCAGCAGCAAGGCGCGGACGTCCCGTCTTTCGGAGCATCAGATAGGATCAGCATCCGCCGTACCACGGTTTGGGATGTATCCTTTGAAGCGGATCAAAGTCCAGCTTGACGATTATTATAGCGACTTTCTAGGGAGGGTATATATTGTCCTGCGGTTCCATGTTAGCAAATACTTTCTATTCAACGGCCTTTCCAGATACTTGATGACCGAAATGTTCCCTTATTTGTACCGCAATGAAAGAGTTAGCAGACACGATAGCATGCGGAGATATCGTGGTTCAATAGCTTGGGCAATGTAATTAAACACAAAAATATGGTACCAAATATTTTAATCGGGTCCCGATCCCTTTAGAGGATTCAAGTTCTAAATGTGTGTTTAATCTTCGCGATAACGTTTATGCCAATAGGCGGATATTTAAGGTTTGGCCTTTGCACGTGACCTGAATTTCATCCATCAACCCGGCGTTCACCTCATCTTTTGCGCATATCAACATCCAGCAGTTGAACGGTTCTTCAACTAATCGCATGTTTTTGGGAGCTTGCCGAATTGACATATATTCATCACATATTGCGATCAAACGGCAATCCCTGGACCAAACAAGGACCCAACAAGGACCCTTTTACCTACAATCAATAGCAAACGCGAGATTTCAACTCTATCTATCATTCCGGAAACAGAGCATATCTCTACTATTAGGGAGTTAAATCTCACCTCCCTGCGCTACCAGATATCTTACGCTCCTTGCTACTCTCCCAATGGCGCAGCCAGCCCTCCGAATCCGGCGTCCAGCCGCTACTCTGTCGTCTCTCTCAAAATCCGTGAAGGCCAGAACGAGTTCTTCCCCTCTGTCCACAATCACTACTCCTCAATTGCGACAATGTCTTCTTGCTCCCAGCCAGCCCCGCCTTTGCCGCTATAACCATACACAGGTATGCGCGAGGCGTCCACGACTTGCAAACCCTTCCCCCGGTCTATCGCGAACCTACCACTCCTCTTTCCACCCCACTCCGGAACCCCTCGCGGACACCTACACCCCCGAGCAATCAGCCATCCTGTCCGGCGCTCTGCAATATGTCCCCGAACACGGGTTTAGCATCAAGTCCTTGACGCTGGGAGCTCGGGATGCCGGATACCTGGATGTGTCGTTGCAATTGTTTCCAAAGGGCGGGGAGATTGAGCTGATAACGTACTGGCTGGCGAGTAGGAGGGGCTTGTTGAGGCGGAAGGTGGAGAATGGGGAGGTTTTTGGAGAATCAGGTGTTGCGGGGGGTCGGGAATTGAGCGTTGATGAAAAAGTGAAGGTTTTGATTTTGGAACGGTTAAAGATGAATGAGGGGATTATACAGCATTGGCAGGATGTGAGTTTTCATTTCCCTTCCGATTTGCATTCTACTTTGAACGTGGCTACGTTATATTCATTCCAAATTATTGCACCGGCCACACCCCCCTTCCAATTCGCGTCAAGCTAACATATCTGGAACCTACCCTAGGCCCTCGCAACAATGTCCCTCCCCTTCAATATCACACCCTCCCTCGCGGAACTATACGCCGTGTCATCTGATATCCTTCACCTCGCCAACGACCGCTCCGTCAACACATCCTGGTACACAAAACGGCTATCTGTCGCTACTGTCTATGCCTCCGCTGATGTTGTGATGACGGAAGACAAGTCTGTCGACTTCACGGCTACGAAGGAATTCGTGGAGCGCCGCATTGGTGATTGCCAGTCAGTTACGGACTCGGTGGGTGATGCGAAACAGTTTCTAGGGTTTGTTGCCGGAAGTATGGTCGGGGTGGGTAGGAGTTGGGGGATGAAGATATAGGCATTGGTATATCGGTGGGTTGGGGGATGTTTATATAATGTGATTGGGGATAGGGAGTGAATACTGTAAGTATAGTATAAGGAGAGAGTATTGTATGTTTATTTAGCGTGTGTAAGATAAGAGAGGTATCAAGATTATTCGCACCCTCAAGGTCTTGATCATAGCATCGTGTATCTGTACAATTAGATAAAATAATAGAGTTGAGTAGCACCAGACCAATCCCAACAGACTAAATAATTAAATAAGTTACATGAAAAAACGGGTATTTTCTGCAGGTAGATGGATCGTCATAGATTCGTTTCCTTTCCCATCCTCCTCGTCCGTAAAGACACGGTATATATGCATGGGCGGGCAGCAAAGCGATCTGCCCTATAGCGGTCCCCGTTTATAATAGTTCTTGAGATAAACTGTTTATCTTTGGTAGCATCTTTTTCTTCCAAGTAGCCTCCATTCTGCGGATAGCAATAGCTTCCCCCTGCCGGCTTTTAGATTTCGTCCCGCCAAACATGGCTCGCAGTGCCTTAGACCTGGGTTCCAAGACGGCGTCGGGCTCCCGGAACTCTACTTTCGTTTGACGATAGATTTTGGCCACTAGCGACACGGTTTCTCGTGAGTAGCTGACTCCGTTGACTTTCATATCTCCTAGGAGTGAAGCCACCATTGCGAGGTTGTCGTGGACATGCCAATGGTAGTCGATCAGCTCGTTGTAAATATCGGTGTTGGATGCAAGGAGCATGGATAAACGTCCACGGGCTTTGATCGATGAGTGCATCTGAATCGTGATTTCGGACATGGGGAAATGGTTCTGGAGTAAGCGCAAGGCATAGAGGAGTGCTCGTGGGAATGCATGAAAAACAAACGGCCGCTTCGGTAAGGAGGGAGGAAGCTCTAGGGGATCCTTGTTATTGGAATTGGCGAAGGATTCTGGGCTTGTCGTTCCCGCATCAGATCCAGCTGACTTTGGGAACGTTGGTAGAGCATTGGGAGGATCGACTTGGCGCGCAACCCGGGCTCTCGTATCTTTTTTAGGCGTCCTAGAGGTTCCGGCCTCATCTGGTTCTTCGAGGAGTCCTGTCATCCTAAAAATGTACTTCTCGCATACTTTCCAAATTCCAACGTCACCACTCTCATTCACAAGGCAATCATCCAACTCGGCAACGATTTTTTCTACCGCTATGGTAGCGAATTCCTTGGCAAGCTTGCCTCCGCCGTATGCATCCATACCAGGAATGACGTTCCTATCCTCCGATGCAACGAAAGCATGAACTTTTGCTTGATCGCGACGAGCCCGTTCTGCTCTTTTCTCGCGTTTGGGTGGCTCAATAGAGTGCCAATTCTCGGGCTTATCTTTATTTCTCCGCCTCGGAAGAGTGGTCTTCATAAATGGGACATCCGGCCCGGAACCAAGTTGAGTAGTTTGCGCCTCGTCGATTTGATCCGGGCTCCTATAGTGTTGGATTTCCCGTCTATTTCCCCCAGTTTCCCTAATTCCTTGTTCCATTCCCCAGCGGTTCGAGTTTCCATCGCGGGCTGGGGTTGTGAACCTATCACGCCAATTGTTTAACGGATCTTCCTCTTCAGGCAGTATATCGTCCAGCCGGTCAATTTTTGTGCTAGTCGGCTTTTCTGTTCGGTTGTGTAAGTCTTCGGAAATCTTGTCCTCGGTGACAGATCGCAGAATAGCAACCAAATCGTCGACCGCAGCCTGAGGGGGGTCTCTTTTCTCTTGGCGCATATCTAAAAACGTGGAGTCTTCGGAGGAATCAACATCGTTACCCTTGTCTTCGTCGAATGATTTTAGAAAATCTAGCATGCTCGCCAGTGCGTCGGAGTCAGAGCGGGTCTGATTTGAACTAGGTTGGGAGGACGAGGGCGCGTGAGAGGGCGAGTCGAGGGGGGATTGGCTGAAGTTATCTCCGTATTTGCGCGAACTATTTAGATCCAGAGCCGAGTAACCATCTTGATTGTCCAAAGGGACTTGATTGGGGGGTCTGGAGTGGTATGATCTGCTGGAAAGACGACACCGCGGTGCGCGAAACCGTGACGAAGGTGCCGGACGAGACCTGGTTAGGGTGCGTGTATGGTAAAGAAAGGAGAGAAAAGCGCCCTCGTTACAGCAGGTGACAATGCACCTATGCACAGCGCCAGCCATACTTATATATGGCTGTCGCAAAGGCGGCCCCGGGGATATGAATCGACTTCGTCGTTGTCCAAGACTTAGAAAAATTGCGGTCATGGAGGTAAGGTTGAGGCCCGCGGTTGAATCCGTGTCACGTGGAGATAAGAACAATTCACAGCTGAGTCAGCAGATCGGCAAATTGATTCGCAAATCACGTGACGTCGCGCCTCGCGCCGCGCGACTTTCCCGAAACAGAAGAACTTCCACCAACATTGAACGACGTCCTATCTTGCTATACCGGCCAGCTCTGTTGACTCTTTAACCATTGTCTATCTTAACTTGCCATACATCCTACAAGACTGGGCCATGCCTCCCACTGAACCCGCCCCAGAATTGTCCGATTTCGAAAAGCAGCGTGCGGCTAACATTGCAGAACGCGATGCACTCCTGAAAAAGCTTGCGCTTGAAGCCCAATCCTCGGGCTTGTATACCAAAGGCCCGTCTACCAAGTCCTCAAAGCCAGCATCGCAAGCCAACAAAAAGAAACCCGCGAAGCGCGTAAAGAAGGAGAATGAGGCCCCAGTGCCACGAAGGACCTCCTCGCGACTTGCTGGACTGACTGCCGACAGCGAAGTAGCGAAGCGCAAGGCGGAGGAACAATATGAAGCCGAAAAAGCAGTCGCGCAGGCGAAGAGAATGCGGGTTTCGGGGGATCTGAATATGGGGGATATAATTGTTGGAGGGCAGAAATGGGATGGTTCCAGTCTTCTTGGGTTGGATGCGGCCGCGCCACGGTTTTCGCGGACCTTTGGCGAGGAAGATATCAAGAAGACGACGGACAAGGATTTGAAGGCTATGAGGGAGAAGATGAGCGGGTTGAACCTTTGGGAGCCATGGGAACCAAACAGTAAGTGAACTGCCCCAGAAATCCCGAACATGTTGCTGATAGACCACACAGGAATAAAAATCACACCAGAAAGAGTATATTCCATGGCTTTCCATCCAACTCAAGGCAAACCATTGATCTTCGCTGGTGATAAGCTTGGTAACCTTGGCATCTTTGACGCCTCGCAACCAGCTCCTGGGGAGGTAAAAACTGAAGGTGACGATGAAGATGAGGATCCTGACCCCATAATCACGACTATAAAACCTCATTCCCGGACCATCAGCGCCATGTTTCTCCATCATTCAACACCATCTAAACTTTATACAGCTAGCTACGACAGTTCCATCCGGGCCCTAGATTTAGAAAAGTCCGTAGCTACGGAGGCTTACGCACCAACATCGACAGCAGACGACGAACCCCTATCCGGCGTAGACATGGCACCCGAAGATCCGCACGTCCTCTACTTCACCACGCTGGAGGGATTCTTCGGCCGCCACGACACCAGGGTGGCAAGCGGTGCCGCTGCAGGCAGCCCGAGCTGCACAGACCTCTACCAGCTCTCCGAGAAGAAAATCGGCGGCTTCTCCCTCTGCCCATCACAGCCGCACCTCTTCTCAACAGCCTCACTAGACCGCTTCATGCGCCTTTGGGACATCCGGAAACTGTCCAAGAAATCCCCAAAACCCGTCGGCGAGCACGAGAGCAAACTATCCGTCTCCCACGCTGCCTTCAACCGTGCCGGCCAGATCGCCACGTCGTCATACGACAATACCATTAAAATCCACGACTTTGGACCCAAGGGTTTCCAATCGTGGAAACCGAATCATACCCTCGCTGAAAGCGATATGAATCCCACCACGACCATCAGGCATAATTGCCAAACCGGACGATGGGTCACAATGTACGTTTCCCCCTCTCCCCGGGCTGCTTTTTTCTTCTCTTTCACCTCCCCCCCGCTCCCTCCAAGCCCACCTACCTCCCAAAAATAACAAAAATAACCAAAAAATACAGCCTCCGCCCCCAATGGCAAGCCTCACACTCAGGCACCATCCAGCGCTTCTGCATCGGAAACATGAACCGCTTCGTAGACGTCTACACGGCCGCAGGCGACCAGCTCGCGCAGCTTGGTGGGGACGGGTTGATAACGGCCGTGCCCGCGGTGGCGGTCATGCATCCGACGATGGATTGGGTTGTGGGTGGGACGGCGAGTGGGAAGGTTTGTTTGTGGATGTGAGTGGTTTAGTGGGGTAAGAGGGAGGGGGATTGTATTGTATTTTTTTTTTCTTTCTCATCTGGTTTGCCTTTGTTTTTGGCGTTTCTTTGCTGTAACTAGTTTTACAGGTAACTATGTAACTATGTGGTTTTGACAAGAAATCTCCGATTAATTAATTATTTAACTAGACGTCTGTGAGTGAAATTGGCTTTTCTTCCGAAATCCATTTAACATTAAATTCGAGCAAGATAGCTACGTAAATACATCACCCATCTATCTCTTAAATATTGCAGGTAGGTACAGCACGTATCAAACTCCACCCATGCTGCTCCATGTTCCATGCTCCACGCTCCAGCTCCATGCTCCAGCTCCATGCTCCAGCTCCATGCTCCAGCTCCATGCTCCCCCTCCCTATCCCTATCCCTATCCCTATCCCCCATCCCCATTCACCACACGCGACGATCCCACCCCATAAAATCCCACCTCCTAACCGCCAACCAGCGCTGCATCCGCCCAGGATCTCAAACGAAACACGTAGATCCCAATGATCAATCAACCAGTCAATCAATGGTCATATCCTCACGACCCTC
This sequence comes from Emmonsiellopsis sp. PD_5, assembly GCA_032988985.1. Lineage (NCBI taxonomy): Eukaryota > Fungi > Ascomycota > Eurotiomycetes > Onygenales > Ajellomycetaceae > Emmonsiellopsis > Emmonsiellopsis sp. PD_5. Next base: position 267,139 of record JANTQI010000035.1, on the reverse strand, counting down.
ACTATCCCCATTCTCCCCCTCAACCCTCATCCTCTTCACCCAGTTCCCAGCGGTAGACTGGTCCGCACCACCAGAGGCAGGGAACGTTCTCTTCCTACTAGAAGACAGCTCGCCTTCAGGCATGCTCGAGGATCCCGCAGGCTCGGTGGTGCTGCTCTCATCTGATTCAGTAACGGCGAGGTCGGGACGGGGTTGGAAAGGGGAGTGGGAGGTTGACTGGGGCTGTTTCTCCCGTGTGTCGTGGGTAGGAAGTGGTGATTTTGGATGAATGCCGTTACGAACGCCGTTACGAACGCCATTGGGGAGGTCGCCGTTCTGCATGTTCATATCTCGAAACAGCTGAGTATTTACTACATCAGTGTCCGATTCAGTCTGTCCCTCCTCTTCTTGTTTTTTGGTCGATACAGCGCTCAACTCCCCCTTATTCCCATTATTCACAACCACCTGTACCCCATTGGTGACAGCATCACCAACACCCACCCCGTTCGTCTCCCCCTCTCTATCCCCCTTCAAATTCCTCAAACAAGCCTCTCTGACAACCAACCCAAGCGCCAACGCAACCTGCCTCGCCACACTATTCCCAACAACTTTCCACTGCTGACTCGGTATGCCCACCAATACCTCATCATCTGGGAACCCCTGCGCCCTCCTTGCTTCCATAATACTAAGCACCCGGTCCTCCTTCCAATGAAGTATTCTCCCCGTAAATTTGCAAAATGGCGAAGGAAATGTCGTAACGGTTGGCATTAGGCCATGGGGATGGACGCGGCTCCACATCCTAGAAGTTTTAATGGTCGCCTTGCTATATTTTTGCTCTACTAGGTCAGGAGAGACAAATCCCCTGGCAATTCCCTCGCGCAGACCTGAATTCCAGGGGGCTTTAGGTGCGTTGTTGACGAGATAGCGATTGATCTCAGATTCAACGCGGACCTGTCGATGATCGGGTAAACTTACTGGGGCTATTCTGCCTGTTCCAGTGTCTGGAAGATCTTTGACGGCCTCAGATGCAGTCAGATATTTGAAAACAGGTACGTCCCAATGCCTCTTGCCAAATGGGAGGCCATTGGGTGCCTTGCCTAGTGATCTTTCGGTTGTTGTTTCCGTGTGTGAATGGGTGAGTGGGGGGTGAGACGGAAGTTGGAGGCCCGGTGCGGCTATAAGAATGAACAAGCGAGACCTGCTCTGAGGGGCTCCAAAGCTCCAAGCATCCAAGTTGAGAATCCGAACCTGGTAGCCCATGCCCACAAAGGCGCAGGTTAGCTGGCATAGAGGGTTCATCTTGTGTGTTGAACTGGACATAGCAATCACATTCTCTAGGATTGCATACTTGGGCCTATAAAAGTCGACGTATGACGCTACAGATGCGATCATTGAGGAGTTCCGCATTGATGTCTCGTTATGTTTTTGCCCATTAACGCTCGAATAGCCCTGGCATGGGCTGCCAGCAGATATAAACTCCACATCTCCCACTTTTGCAACCAAGATGGCAGCGGCGCGTCCTGCTTTGCCTTTAATAGCTTGGAAGAGGAAGTCATTCACGGAACCCCAGAATAGGTTTACCTTTTCTGGATCCTCGTGGAGATTTGCGCGGTAAGTCAGCATAGGTGCAAGTTCCCATTCCACCGCCCATTCGTTCTGGATAGCACCCCCTTCTTCAAGACCCCTGTCAAAACTTCCACCGCCGCTGAATATATTCAGCGCGCGAAGCCTCTGAAAACCAGCGCTGGCGTCATTTGCAGTCGGATCAAACCCCTGACGGAACCCCTTTGGCGCATATTGTAGAGGAAGTAGTTCAACACCACTCTCAGAAAGGATCTCGCGTGTCGTAAAATAAAACGCATCACCAGTGCCATCCCTACTATATGGCACTGGGATAGCCTGCCCCTGGGCGTAGAATCGAACGTGACATCGTCTTTCAACTTGCTCAATGTGTATCTGCCGTGTGCTATCAGTGTAGACAAGCTCATTTGGCCGTGCTGTTGAGTCGTGATAATCCCGTCCGCGGCGAGGCAGTAGCCTTACTTCAACATTTGGTCCATCGATATTCAAGATTTCTGCCGGTTCAAGGATGATTTCACTAGGATCACTAGCTTCAATGAGCACAGTATCCCCAACTCTATAATCCGGCTCCGGCTGTGTTTTGTGGCATGGGCAACTAAGATGGTCCTCTTTCAATGAGATGAACGTCTCATCCTCTGAAAAGTAAGTCTGTCTGATGAAAAAATCTGACCCTTTCTCTGCCTGGCTAGAGAAAAATGATACTTTAACCTTCTTGATGATTTCCGTGGTGTCAACAACAACATCACGACAATTGCAGTGGTCTGAAAAAAAGAGCTCAGTTGTCTGCGTATATGTCAAATCGGCACACACTGTCTCGGAGGGACGGTAAAGCCAGATCAGTTCTAGGGCTGACGTCCGGGTCTTTCGGGGCCGCACATCCTGGACAAATGCATACCACAGATCATCTGTTCCCTTCCAACGGGTTTGCTGGTCTCGTCGGAGTGCAACCACATCCCCAGGGGCAATCCGTATCGGGTCTTTAAAAGCTGTGTCTGTGTCTGGTATACGTGGATGCTTCGATTTTATCCTCACTTTTCTTGGCCGTTGAATAAATCCTAGTTCCTTTAATCGTGACTGATGCTTGGCACGCACTTGCGGTTCGAAATTGACGGCGTTGAGGTGATTGGCCCACACCATATTTTCGAAACACTGATAGATATAAGGCGTGACTATCGTGCCTTTCGCGACCTGCGGTTGTTCTTGAACTATGGGATTTTGGGAAACTCCAAGTTCATCCCAAAGTGGATGGTCACAATAACTCCGCCCCAAATCCCAGGCTTGCTTCTGAAGGAAGTTTGAATGGGCATTCACAGCCTGTCTAAAATCAAGACGTCCATACTCAGCTAACCATTGAGTAAACAGTGGATCAGCACCATGTTGTTCCTTGATCCAAGATGCGAAGTCTGACCGGAAATGGCGAAGGGTGACCTTCTTGGTATTGTGAAGATAGTCAACAACATGCTTTGCGAAATCGGCCAGCCACGAGAACGAGTTGTGATACGCCTTGTATGTAGGTGCCGGGGCACCCAACTGGTACCAGACGTCCTCTCCCCTTCTAGAATTGGCAGAATTGTGCAGCGACTGTATCCAGATATCCTTGCCAACGCTGTGCTGCTCGACGTCCTCATATCCCCCAATCGAAACCAACCGAAACGGTATCTTCTCCAGGTAGAATTGCTCAAACTCAGACTCAGACCCAGGTGTCTTCACCAACCCATCGAAGAAATAGGTTGCCGTCTCCCTCCCTTGCTTCAGAGCAACCTGATCGAGAGATATCATACCATGTGGTGTTGGCGAGAGGCCGGGAACCGCATAGATCACGAAATCCTCCAGGCAGAGGCTGATGAAATCACTATCCCCCCCGCCGTACGTCTGCCGACCACGATCCGCAGCATTGCTAAGCAATTCCTCCACCGCCTCACTCTCAACCGTCGCGGCAAATTGTGACGGCTCATCACTGTGGTAAACCGATTTCGGGAAGATCAGTGGCGGCGGTGAGACGCCAACGAGTGAGTCCAGTTTCTGTCCGGGAAGTAGTGGTGATGGAGGCGAGTTTTGTGTCTGCTCCTGGTCATGGCTGGCGTCTAGCTCGACATTCTCATCTCCTGGTTCGTCTATAGAATCCACGAGGCCCATCCCGGCATATTAGGTGACAAAAGGAGCACGGCACTGGCAAAGGGAAGATGTTAGTTCATCTGCACAAGGACAACACTAACATTATACGTACCAGCCCCGAGGGTAAAAGCGATAATGAAATGCACAGAATGCTACTGTGCGCGCATAAGAAGCTAAGCAGAACAGTGCGCGCGCGCAATCCCCCAGCCTCTGTTTAACCCGAGTCTCTGATAACTGAATGGGCCGTCGAAAAAGAACAGAAAAGCGGGTATCTTAAAATAAAGAAAGAAAGAAAGAAAGAAAAGCCCCGAGAAGCTCTTGTAACCCTCTCTATCAATCAGCTAGTTACAACACTTTGTAAAAAGCGAAAAACCACCCAACCAGACAGAACACAAGTCACTCAGCGCAAACCCAGACGCGCCCTGCAAGCAACAGCCCACACAGTGAGAAGCTAGCGGGGGATAGATAGGCCGTGTCAACAGCAGACCTCGAAACGGTACATGGACTGGGGAGACGGGGAGACCTGGAGCGGGAATGGTTGTTGCTGGGTGGTGGGTGGTGTGTTGTGCTTGAGGTTGGTGTGAAAATGGGAGACGCGTTTTGGCGAGACAGGGCCCAAGGACGCGGCTGGTAGGAGCTCCGTAAGCGAAGCTAACCCAAAGGAGGACGCTGATTGGACGCCCGTGGACCTTAAAAGTTAATGGGGGGGAACAAGAAAAGACAACATGGTTTCTTCTAACTTAAAGGCATGATACGAGATCGTCGCTACTGATAGGCAAACAATAATAATAATGATAATAATATATAATATATAATAATAATAAAATTTGATTTTCTTTCGAGAACCTAGACTCAGAAAAACAAGGCCTGGCAAGAACAGGAAAGAAGCAAGCAAGAACAAAAAAAAAAAAGGTCCTAACCCAAGATAAAACTGGGTATTCAACACCATGAGAATGCAATTGGAAAAGAAACGGAGTGAGGCCAGAAGAGTTTTTGAATAGAAGGTGTGTGGTAGGGCAGTGGGTGTTTTATTTGTCCAATGCGACGACATGACAGGGTGCTTTCTGTATACAGGTCGGAGGAGAACTGTCGAGGGGAAAAGGATATAGATAGGTATATATAAAATGATCATAAATAGATAGCCGCCCGCTTTAAAAACAGGGGATGAGCAGTTTCATCCTTTCACTATATAAGGAAAAAGGAGCCGCTTATCTGTATGGTATGCAGCGAACAGGGCAAGGAATAAGGAGATAGATATCAAAATGCCACACCAACGTGGGAAAGAAGGCATCGCGTCAAAGAAAAAGAAAAGACATCTAATGATACGATACTCTCACAGCCCAAAAAAAGGATATCAATGAGAATGAATGTATATCAGAATGGATAATTAAATAATGTTAGAAAGGAAAACAATAGTTGAACATCCCATAAATTCATAAAGGCGTTCGGCGGAAATGGGCGTAGATCATGGTTGTAGGTTTTTTGTGAGTATGTATGTAATGCGTGATTATTCCAGTCGTTCAAATTTCATTTCTAGGTCCAACCTCCCGTGGTTCTCGGAGATGCAATTGCGAGTGCGACTGAGAAGATTCTTTGTCTTTGTCTTTGACTTTGCGTCTCGCGCCTCCGACAAAGTCGAAGATGCGGTATTTACTCGTTATATCCCGTGACACGCTAGCCTGTCTCCCCTTGGGCGTTTCGGAGTATTCAAGAGAATAAGTCGAGGAATTTTTTGAACTATCAGCGCTTTCGCGAGGCTCTGAATATTTGGGCAGGGAAAATGGGAGTCGTCCCTCCCACGTGGCCGATGCTGAGCTCGAGGGGGTGTCGTCGTCGGCTTCGTCATTTAAGCTGTGGTCTGTTGATCGGTGTTGGAAGGGAGGTCGAGGAAAGTAGCTCATCGAGTTGCGATTGCTACCGACAACTGCGGCCGCGCCACCACCCATGGCCGTTTCGATGCTAGGGGTATTCGCTTTGCTTGAACTATCTTCGTAAAATGTTGCCGATTTTTCCATTTGTTCGACGAGCTCCTCCCATTTAAGCTCGAGGTTGCCGCTCGGCCGTTCGGCTTGCTCTGCTTTGTTCAGGCAATCTCTGGTGCGTTGCTGAAGAGCAACACACCGCTCGTGGAATTTGGTTAGGTTTGGATCTACCTCTGGAAGCTCCGCGAAGTTATCCGGCACCGAGTCGAGCCACAATGTCACTAGCAACGCAAAACTTCGGGCATGGTCGATAAGAAACGGTAGACTAGGGAACCCTTCGCGTGAGGTGGGCGGAAGGCGGCCTAAAATCTGGATCGGGGTTGCGTAAGACGGGTTGACAATCTGCGTTGGGCGTTCGGCCGGAATCGAGCAAATGGCGTCTACGAATTCTCTAAACTCTTTGCGGTGAGAGTTAAGGAACTTGTTCATTGGCTCCATCCAAGGTTCTTTATTGCCGAAAGCTGTCATGTTGGCTAATCCTTGAAGAGCTTTGGCGATAAGAGTGAGGGTGCGTTGGGCGCGTGGTCGAGGATGTTCTGTGTGACTATGTTAGCCATACCATGTACGCGCGGACTTTTAAGCGGGGAAACAAAGCACAAACCTTTCAACAGGCCAAACAATTTGGGGTTTAAAATTGCGGGGCAGAAGAATCGTAAGAAGAGGAAGCCAGAAACACTGCTGTACTTGACAGTTCGGAGAAAGTCACCGTATCGGTCTTCTGCACAGGCGCCGATATGGCGGAAGATGTGTCGCAACTCAGGGGGGCATCGTGATGCCGATCCTGCAATTGAGGTCCACACGCTGCTTGTCAGAAGAATAAGATTCCTCCAGTTTCTTTCTAGATCCTCTGGTCGCTGCACACGGTTGGGGTCAATTTCACAATCCGGGTCACTCTCATCGATGTCTCTAATTTGGGAACCGATCGTCTCTTCCAGGAATTCTTGCCCTAACCGGCGCATATGCAAGTCCAATGCCTTGGTTAATAGAGAATTTCCTCTAAAGAGTAAATTGACTTCGACGGTAGCGGACCTTCCCAGATCACGGACCAGAACTTCTCTTTCCTGACCGGATTCGTATGAATCGTTGGAGTGGATTCGACTGGTGTATCTCAGTCGACTGGCCGAGGACTCCTGGTGGATACCATCAATTTCATCCTCAACTAACGCCATGATCCACTCGCCAGCTTGACCAGACACTTGGAATATATCCAGAAGCGTTTCTGATAGCGGTCTAAGCTCCGCGGGCACAACCTGAGCAAGTTGAATCGTAAGACCGTTCGGGAAGGAATGTATTAGTTCAGACATTGCAGCGTAGTCCTGCGACATCAATACGACCGTTTCTTCCAGTTGAACCTTCATTAACATTTCTCCAGCTTGCTGTTCTTTGTCGTCGAGTATCGGCCACCATTTTTCCGTCCCAACGCCAGGTTCTAGGTCATCCAGACGCAAGTCGATTTTACCGTAGGTCGCATCGTGTGAAGAGATTTCAAGATCCCCAACCGTCATGGGACTAGCTTCACCTTGATTGAGCGAATAAGGTCCATGGGTGACAAGGGTCCAATCCTTCTGGGTTGGGCTAAGAGATTTAACGATGACTGACGCGCTTGACAAAACCGGTGGCAGATCATGGAAACTGAAATCTTCTCGCCAGAAGGGAGTGGAGGTGGCATTCTTCGCGGCAGTTTTGGCTCGAATTTCTCCGTCCAGCAAAACCTCCACATAATATTCGCCCGCGGCTGGGTTTTTCGTGGGGAGTTTTGATGGACCTGTTTGGCCCTTGACAATCTTCTTATTCTTAGGTGTTTCATTTTCATCTTTAAGAGGTGCGGTCATCTTGGCCTCGATGATTCGTACAGTCAACAGTCGTTCAATCCGGAACATATCGGTTATGGGCGTTGGGTGTGGTGTTGATAAAACCTGACTCCGAGAATCATCGGCGGCGGAGTACTGCTCAGGGCCGTACAACTCTGGAATTGTAAAGGCCCGTAAAAGTACGAACCAAACCTCAAAGAGAATACGGGTCTCGAACGACAGGTATATCGGCCGCGTTGTCACCTCTGCTCCAGCGTGAGCCGTATATTGAGGGTATATAGCAATGCAGAACTCGTCTTCGAGGACAGAAGGCTCCAGTTGCTGAATAGCACAACGGGAGAGTTGAGAAAGTTGGATGAAATGTACAGGTGTGATATCTGACTCGGGGAAAATCTTAACATGGCCGTTTTCTTGCAAGGAGCAGCTCACTTTTCGCCACGACGGAGACAAGGCACGCTGTTGTTTGAACGTAGATATCCTCGTTGGCGCCGTCGGAAGGTGCACTCCAGCCGCACTGGGTTTATCCCACAGAAGCATTTTCCCCACTTTGATGATTGCGGCATCCCTCTGCACGGTGCTTTCGGAGTTTCTTCTGCGGTCTGCGACTCGGCGTTCGCCAATGGCAACAGCCTGTGGTTTGGTCATCTTATTTTGAACTCCCTTTGGACGGATAGGTTGCCAGCAAAGCAGAGCTGCAAGCCAAGAATCGAAGGTTTCGTTGACCTGAGGCCGTAACTGAATACCCAGGGCAGATGAATGTGTTGACACGCTAAGGTATGCGCTCTGGGCATCTGTGTCGTACAGCGTTCGAACGTGGCATCCGCGAAGATCTGGGATCAGAGTCTTCGCGAGCGCTGGCTCCCCCTTAGCCTGATATATAAGGCTTCCATTGCCAACGTTGATAGCACAATACCCCGAAGTCCAAGCAGCTGTGGCAGATGTGCGGAAATATAGTATGCCATGCATCCTGCCACACGTTGTTTTCATTAATTGCAATATTTTTGAGGAATCAGTGTTCAGCAGTGGAGACCCAAGTGCAATATCGGGGCGGGAAGGTAGCGATGTCCCCACAGGCGGGGGTTTGACCAATCGTCGTTGGTGGGTAGGCGATTGGATTATAGAAGGATACCCAATTGATCCAATGGAGTCTTCCGAAGTTTTGGAATTCGGAGGGGAGGAGGTATTGAGAGAACCCAGTCGATTCCGCGTCCTGTTGCGGAAATGTGGGGATATTTCGCTCCTTTGGTCTTCCAATGTAGTTGTCTTCGCCCTGGCCCTCACACTTCTCGGTTCGGATGGAAGAGGCACGTCGTCCTCGTCGCCCGCAGAATAGAATGGCGCGAACTCACGTCGCTTTTCTCGAGGTTTCGTGCGAATCGTCGCGCGTGGTGAGGTAGTTGTGCTTGGGGCGAGGTACTCTGCGTCGGATAACGGGGAATTATTCGCTGGATCTGTTAGAGAATCGGGAGTAACGGTTCGAATGGTTGTGTCTTGAAAACCGTCAGGATATATCATCCCATGACGATCCTTGGAGGAGGATTTTTTACTTGGTCTCCGCTCTATTGGACGACTGTAACTCTCTTGACGGATGGAGTTCCGCTTGAATCCATTGCGACGTTCTGACTCCATATTTCCCGTATTCCTCAACTACACACCGGCGTCCACACAGGATTATCGGGGATCAGGAGGCATAAACGAGCGGAGGCAAGAAAACGACGCTGTGTTGAAGAGGCGTACAGACGATGTGTACACAAAGCGTCGATCGCCGGAAGTAGGTCACGCAGGTGTCAACAAACTTCGATCCTGGCAGCACAATCAAAGGCCCCGGTATCTTCTTTCACCCAGGGACAAGAAATCTGTGAGCGGCGAAACGAATGGTGGCACATCGGTCGAGTGGTAAGAGGGGGATGTCGTGATGGATTGGAGCGGATATATCCAGTGCTTGGCTCCGAAACTAATTCGGTTGAATATCGCTAAGACAGACAAACGTGCAACGTGGGCGATGAGCTTCTGAATCTGCGGCCATCAAACGCATCATTAGTATCTCAATGCGTAGGAAGTGGAAATGCGCCGCGAGAGAGAGCCCAGTATGGCGGGCGGGGGAGGAGAAAACAGAGGGAGGCCAAACCCAAAGGTATGTGGGTAAGTATGGACGGCGTGTTAACGACGACGAATAGTCCAATCGGCCAACCCTCAACGTTCCCAGAATTGCCAACCAACCGGGACGGACATCCCCTAGAGATATGGTCGAGTACTTACCGGAGAGTGAGTGGCAGTCAATGGAGCCGCAACAGCAGGACGGAGGACAGGGAGAAAGGGGAAGGGAAGACAGCACAGCCGGATATCCAAGAACCAAAGCAGAGAGCAGCACGAGCACGGCAGCCGGGCAGGACAGGAGAGCTGGATAGCCAGACGGGACCACCAATGGCCGGGAGCGAGGGCGGGTGGTTGATCTGGCGGGATGGCGGTGGTTGAGTTTGGAGTCTGGGAGAAGTCGGCCGTGGTGGTTGGTTAAGCCTGCAGAACCCGCCGCGCCGTATCGTGCGGGTACCGTACGCCGCGCTAGCCTTGTTGGGACGGCGGCGGCGTCAGACAGCCAATAGAAGCGCGCTATTTCCCCGCCGGCTGGTAATACGCTGGTACCGGGGTATTGAGCCCTGGGTGGCCTCCCCCTCACCTGTTGTCTCTCCTAATTCTTACTACGATGCACTTGCTTGCTGCCCGCTGCTCCTCCGCATGTTGCGCATATTAGCCTCCTAACTATGGAGTACACCCTGCTGGCATTGCTAGTCCCCAGCTGCCAGGCACAGGACAATCCCGCTGCACACTTCTGCACGGTGGCTCTCTTCCACTGCAACCATAAATATAGATCCAAGTGTGAAAACACATACATGCGCTGCGTATGTCACCAGCAGGCACAGGCAGCGGATGGCTTACGGGGGTTTGCCCTGGTAATTCCCCTGCCACTAGTTCCTCGTCCCCGGCTCGATGTGCTTGGCCCATGCCTCCTCACATACCATATTTATATCAAAACAATCACCTCAGCTGGATATATTAGTCTGGCAGAGAAGATAAGGTTCAGATGAATGGACAGTCATTCTCTATGTAAGAGTCGAGAGCAGAAATGCACGCACAACCTCTGCAAATCACCCCCCTCCAGGCTATGTATCCCTCTCTCGTACCTGATCCCCTGCGGCTATGGCGGGCCAAGCAACAATTCTCCTCGTGGTGGAGTGGAGGCTCTGGGGAAATTTGGAGCGGTCATCTGACCCATCCCGTCTTATGTAAGTCATCCGCTTGGCGGTTCCGGCGCCGTTTTCCAGAACGCGCTACACCCTGTTTGGCCAAGCGGGGAATGGCACGCGTCGTCCTCGGCCTCTGATTGGCCCCCGCCCTGTGTCGTCGCGTGCTGGATTATGTCATCGTCAGGCCCACACTGGGCCCACCCTTGCCCTGGATGATGATCCTGTGGAAGTTCCTTGACCTTTTGGCGTTGGTGAAGCTTGTTCCTGACCTGATAGCCAGATACATAGGCAGCCACTGACGGGACAAAGGATTGAATCCTGCGCCTGTCGTGAAGCAGTCCCGTCCCAGCATGGCCGCAGACTATGGATCTCGTTTGATTGAAATATGTATCCCCGGCTGGGCTTTGGTTGGGAATATGTCGCTATCTCCGCCATGGCCCAATGCGACGCTATTTATTATCCCGCCTGTACAGTAACGCCGACATGAGCTCAACAAAGGTTGACAAATAACCCGCAGATAAACGCGTCAACATGAATTGGTTGTTTTGCTGATTAAATCCCAACTTCTACGCAGCTGCTCTTTCATGCCCCTAATTGGCGATGTAAGGGGTGCATAGCGGCAAATGAACCCGCTCCCGGCATGCAGCACTGACCTCTGCTTGCTTGGCCATTTTCAATGATATGTATGCGTCCTTCTTCTATTGATGTTCCGGAGCAAATTACTGTCTTCTTTAGAAATTACTGGCTGGATATTGTGGTGCTGGCGTAAGCTCCTCGCCATGGTAGATGTGCGTTTCGAAGAAATTCCTTGCAGCCAGACATCCCGTTATTACCGCTCCTAATCTGTAGACTGGGAATCACCCAATTTCTGTGAAGGCCATGAAATTTTTTTTTTTTTTTCAAGAAAAGGATCAAAACCAGAAAATGGAAGGTTGGTAGCATTTGTTCTTCCATCCTGTGCTGCTCCCTCTATAAGTGCAGTGCGTTCTTTTTATGATTCGGAATTTTATATTCCTCACGAACCCCCAACAAGCTGTGTCAGGGTTGACACGAGGTGCCTTGTTCTAGAAAGGAGGAGGACCTTGATCTATATTAGAGTCAGAATATTGCTTCCTCCACGTTATGGTCTCATAAGTGAAACAAATACAACAATTACTTTGTCAAGAAATGTACCGATCTATTCTTACAAACATATTTATTGGCCCAAACTGTCTGGCAGCCTCTAGGCTGTCGATCTTGGAGCTCAGGGTCCAGTTGATATTTGCTGTCAAAAATATGGTAATAATCACACCTACACGTTGGATGGTCTGCTGTACATAGCAGGCTCGCCTGATGTTAACGGTCTTGTGGGCAAGTCCAGAAGTCACATGTCCACCCACAAGGTTCCAACCAGTCCCGTCCTATGTCATCATCCTCCAGCGAACTTCCCCGGCCTCAACCTCCAAGCTTCCTTTGGCTCCAAGCTCATGTGCTGCAACCTCCAACCACGCCTGGCCCAACACTGTTATATGCTGAAGACATGCTGCACGAACTAACTCCTCAGCACAAACTCTCGGTGTGGGAATATTCCGACCTCACCAACTCCTTTTAACCATGACCTCCAACCTGCTCTCCCGCTTCCTTCCCACCAACAACACCACCTCCCCCTCCATATACGAAACCATCAAGCAACACGACGCGGATTCAGACTCTGACCTCGAGGAACGGTCTGGGATGGCTGTGGACGAAGAAAATCTTGGCGCCCGATTTGAAGACTACGAGCTAGAAGAGGCGTTGGCGACGGCAGCGTCCGAAACACAGTCCACTACACAGAGCACCCCATTTCTTCAAACGCCCCGGAGGCCCTCGGGAGGCTTTTTGGGCAAATCCAAGACTACGGGGAAGTCTGATCGACATGGATGGGCGAGTTCGTCCCCGAGAACGGTCGATGACGATGATGACGATGTCCCTGCTTCCCTGCTCGTTGAAGGCGATGACGATGAAGTCGGTGCCCAACGTCTTGCCCCCCCTCTTCCTCCTCCAACGCGCCCCGCACGCGATCATGACGAGCCGGTTCCCGGGCCGTCCGCTGAAGAAACTCGAAATCGATGGGATAGGGCGAGAGAACACCAGCCATTACACCCCATCCCTCCCCAGATAGTGCCCGTTGGCAAAGGAACAAATGGGCAACGTCACGGCATGGTATCCGACTCTAAAGACAAGGCTATGTGGAGATGGGCGAATGTAGAGAACCTGGATAACTTTTTGGCGGACGTTTATGATTACTACTTAGGAAATGGGATTCAGTCCATACTCCTTGGCCGGTTTCTGTATCTGCTGTGAGTTCGAGGCCCTTTCTCACACCGTTTTATGCCGCTAGATGAACTAACAAATCTAACAACTTTTTAGAACTCTGGCATTTGTAGTGGGGTTTACCGTTTTTCTGACCAGCTGTATCGATTATCGAAGCGTGCCCCATAGCAAGACCATGTCGGAAATAGTGGTACCGCAATGTGTTCGCAAAATGTCCGCTTTCCCGACTTTCTGCCTTTGGCTATTCATGATTTTCTGGATCTATCAAATTATCCAGTACATTTTGGATATTCGAAGGCTCTATCACATGCACGACTTCTACCAGTATCTTCTCGGCATTTCGGATGCAGACATACAAACAATATCCTGGCAGGAAATTGTGTGGAGGTTGATGGCGCTGCGCGATGCTAATCCTTCAACGGCTCATGCTGTGTCTGCGAAACACAGGAAGTTTTTGGGCAGCCAGTCAAAGCAACGAATGGATGCCCATGATATTGCCAATCGTCTGATGAGGAAGGACAATTACCTCATTGCACTCTTCAACAAGGATATCCTAGATCTTACATTACCCATTCCCTTCCTTAAGAATCGGCAGATCTTCTCGAGGACCATGGAATGGAACCTCCACCTCTCCATCCTTGATTATGTGTTTAATAGCCAGGGGCAGGTCCGACCGATTTTTCTCAAAGACACTCACCGAAGAGCTCTGAGCGAGGGTCTACGAAGGCGGTTTATAATAAACGGACTCTTGAATATATTTATTTCACCCTTCTTTTTCGCCTACTGTATGGCGTATTATTTCTTCCGAAATTTCCTCGAGTTCCAAAAGAACCCTGCCCAGATTGGCTCCCGTCAATATACCCCCTTGGCGGAGTGGAAGTTTCGCGAATTCAATGAGCTTCGACATCTTTTTCAACGTCGGATCAACATGTCCTATCCGTTTGCATCGCGGTATGTTGATCAATTCCCCAAGGACAAGACTGTTCAGATATCCCGTTTTGTAGGCCTTATTGCTGGTGCAGTGGGCGGAGTTCTTGCAGTTGCTTCCGTTGTTGACCCAGAGCTGTTCCTCGGTTTTGAAATCACCCACGAGCGAACAGTACTCTTCTATCTCGGTGTGTGTGGAAGTATTTGGGCACTTGCCCGGGGCATTGTGCCTGAAGAAAGCTTGGTTTTCGATCCCGAATACGCTCTTCGAGAAGTTACAGATTTCACTCACTACCAGCCGGCTCACTGGCAAGGGAAACTACATAGCGACGAAGTCAAACGGGAGTTCGCTGTGCTCTATCAAATGAAGCTGCTTATTTTCATCGAGGAGGTCCTGAGCATCATTCTGGTACCGTTTGTGCTATGGTTTAGCCTTCCGAAATGTAGTGAACGCATCATCGATTTCTTCCGCGAGTTCACCGTCCACGTTGACGGAGTTGGTTATGTTTGTTCGTTTGCCGTGTTCGATTTCAGGAAGGGAACCAACATCATCCCTCAGAATCAAGATGGCCGCCAAGGAACCCATGGCGCACAACCAGATCTTCGAGGCGATTATTTCTCGACAAAAGACGGGAAAATGCTCGCCTCCTATTACGGCTTCTTGGATAACTACGGCAATAACCCACGGCCGGGTGCTCCTTATCCTCCAAATAGGCGCCGCTTCCACCCACCACCTTCATTCCCCGCTCTCGCATCTCCCACTTTCATGGGTGACGGAAACTATCCTGGGGCCGCTCGTCATAACCGGTGGGATCAGCCACCAACACGTTCTATGATCCGCCCAACCCAATTAGCAGCCCAAGCGCCCCGAACGCCTCGATTTGGCGCCACGGCCGCAAATCACTCCCCACTTCCTTCTATCCTACTAGATCCCCATCACCAGCCATCCACATCCGGCTTCCGCTCCGTCCATCGCAATGCAACACAATCGCGATACAGACCATCACGCCAGACGCATCCGATGACAGACACAATCCGAGACGAGGACGAGAAACCCGCGAATACCGGCCTTAGGGGCCTTGCGCAGGAGCCATCGAACCTGACGACGGAATCTTCTGTTCCCGCCACAGATGATAGCCATATGGAGGAGTCGTGGCGGATGAATCTAGCTGGTGAAGTAGAAGGTGACACTGACGAGGAAGATATTCAGGATGTCGTTGGTGGTGGAGGTGTGCTTGGGCTGATTCACCAGTTCCAGAAGGTGAATAATGAAGGCCGTGGCGCGGCGGGGGTGGGCATGTAGGAGATCTTTTCCTTTCTCGTGCCTATGTCGATGGAAGGAGGAAGTTTCAACAATGTTATCCAGCCCATGGAAATCGCTGTAATGTCTATTGTCTGTCGGGGCCCTGCTATCCCTCCCATGCATTCAACTCGTCTTCTACCTTATCCGAGCTCTCCCGCAATCGATATACGTCGCCCGCCCTGGCAGGCGCCGCCACACTCTGAAACCGACATATATATCCCTTATCTTTTAACATCTTGCAATGCCCAAATCATCTCTGGGATTTTTTTTCGTCTACATACGCCAAATCTCTCAGCGCCAAACTCCGGAGTTTTGCTTGGCGTTATTTGAACCTGCGAAGGACTCGCACATACTAGTAACTATAGAAACTTTTGGGGGGTATCAGGAGTCATGGAACGCAGAGGGAGAACCGGGGGGCTTTTCTTTTTATATATATATATTTTAGAATCGGTGTTTATTGTCGAATACATACACTTATCTGCTAATGATGCTGTACCATGTCCCTAAATGCGAGGTGCATAAATACTGCACAGCATTATCCTAGTTTAGTTATGCAGATCCAAGGTTATGCTCGCGGCCCCGCTGAACCCCGGACTTGGCCCAAACAATCCTAGCTGCTGACTAAAATAGACTGCGGCTCATCTGCCAGAAATCCAACCCAACGCCGTCTGTTGGACAGCATCGATTCTCGGCCACGGTCTTTCGCATCTTTGTCACACGGCGAGCTCATCGTCGTGCAATGGACTGGCCTTGAGCACCCAGGCATATCCATCGTTGTTGACAATTGATCCCCATTGGAGTTCACTCTTTTCTCCCGCTCCCCCCCTTGGATGGCAACAAGTTAAACTCATGCCAAACTATACCTCTCAGACTATACCCCCTTTTCCCCATCCGTGACCGGCGGGCGAAAATTCTCCCATCGTTCGTTATTTAATTTAAACAATCATGCTCCGCCTACGCCGTTACCGAGTCTTCGTGGTCTTTGCCATTATCAGCGTTCTTGCTTTCGTCCATTTCGCACGAGTCCGCGATTGGAGAACAAGCCCTTCCACAGTCACAGTCTCTAATAATAACGATGAATCCGCACTGAAGCAGAACCCGGTTCCGCCTCCTGCAGCAGCTCCCCCTCCCGAATACCCACCCAACAACAACGGTGGTGATGGCAAGCCCGCCCACGGCTTCGCGCCCGAGCAGCAGCTCACAACCCCGCCCCCCAAGCCCGCTCCCAAGCCAGAGGTTACTACCCCCGTCGTAAACCAGCCAGCGGACGAGAAACCGGAGAAACCCGCGTCCGATCCTAACGCTCCCCAGCAGGAGGAGCCTGCGAAATTAATACCACATGGGAAACCACGGTTACAAGACTGGGAAATCGAATTTGGAGCCCAGGGCCAAGGGCGAGTTGAAGTTGACAACCTCGACCGCAGTGGTGTCCGGTGGGAGAAACAGCCCGAGCACTTCCCTGTGCCGCCGGAGGAATTGATCTCCCTGCCCACCGGCACGCCGAAGAAGCTTCCCAAGGTCCAATTCGAATTCCCCGCGGAGTCCGCGTCGGTGAAGGCGGAGCGTGAGAAGAAGTTGGCTACGATTAAGGAATCGTTTAGTCATTCGTGGGCTGGGTATAAGGAGCATGCGTGGGGTCATGATGAGCTGCGGCCGGTTCTTGGTGGGTCTCGTGATCCGTTTGGTGGCTGGGGCGCCACGTTGGTTGATGCGCTGGATACGCTGTGGATGATGGGTATGAAGGAGGAGTTTGAGGAGGCGGTGGAGGCTGTGGAGAAGATTGATTTCCAGACTAGTCCGCGGAAGGATATTCCGTTGTTTGAAACGACGATTCGGTACTTGGGTGGACTTATTGGGGCTTATGATGTCTCTGGGGGGAAGTATGAAAGTTTGCTTGAGAAGGCGAAGGAGCTGGCGGAGATTCTGATCGGGGCGTTTGATACGCCGAATCGGATGCCGTTGACTTATTATTACTGGGCGCCGTGAGTAACATTACATGTTGGGTTTTTAGTTTTTTATCGCGCTGACTTGTTTTTTCGCAGGGCATATGCGTCGCAACCACACCGTGCTCCCGCTCGAGTCGTCATGGCGGAACTTGGCTCTCTATCGGTTGAATTTACCAGATTGGCGCAGATTACGGGGGAAGCCCGCTTCTACGATGCCATTGCACGGATCACGAATGAACTCGAGAAGTTCCAAGATAAGACGAGACTCCCAGGACTCTGGCCCGCGCATATCGATGCCTCTGGTTGCAAGAAGACCCCGCGACTTTCAAAACAGGATCCGGAAGATAAAATCCCTGTAGTCCCTGGGCCGGCATTACCAGAGAGACAAAATGTGAAGCGGGAAGAAGATCCCTTGTTGGTCGATGCTCAACCTGCCGATTACAATGTCAAGCCTGGTTCGCAGCCTCAAGCAACCCCCCCTCCTGCTAACAAACTTAGCACAAGCGATCTTTTTCTGGAGCAGAGCAAACCGAGGAAACCTAGTGAATATGATTGCGAGGATCAAGATCTTGCATCCCCGCCCAGTACTGTTGTTGAAAGGTTTACCATGGGCGGCCTTGCGGACTCCACGTACGAGTATTTGCCAAAAGAATATGCACTTCTAGGCGGCCTCAACGAGCAATATCGCACCATGTATGAGAAGGCCATGGATACTGTCCAGAAATATCTCCTCTACAGACCCATGTTGCCCGATCAGCGTGATGTTCTATTCCTGGCCTCCGGCAGTGCAAAACAGGCCATCACGGAAAAGAGCCAGTTCAATTACAAATACGACGGCTCCCATCTCGTCTGTTTTGGCGGCGGGATGTTTGCGCTCGGTGCAAAGGTCTTCGGCATTGAGGACCATCTTGACATCGCCAAGAAACTGACCGATGGCTGCGTATGGGCGTATGAATCGACGGCGACGGGGATCATGCCAGAAGCCTTTGAGATGTTGCCCTGTCCGTCCCTAGAGGCCTGTGAATGGAATAAAACCGCATACTACGATGCTCTGGACCCCTACCAAGCGGATAGAAAGGCGCGTCATGAATTGGCACGCAGCCAATATGAGAAACTCAACCCCGGCGCGAAAGCCGACGGAAACGAACCAGAAGCCCCAAAACCACAGTCCATCCCACAGCCACCCGACGGACCGAGCCAGGATGGCGGAACCAAGGTTGTTAAACGCCAAGAGGATCCCGCCCCGGCACAAGTAGCAAACCCCGTCTCGCAACCCGAGCGAACTCCGACCCCCTGGGACCCCACGGAACCACCTATGCTCCTCTCGCACGAAGAATTCGCCGAAGAGGTTATCAAAGAAGAGCGCCTCCCACCGGGAATGATCTCCATTACTGGACGGAAGTATATCCTGCGGCCCGAGGCGATCGAGTCCGTCTTCATCATGTACCGCGTCACGGGCGATGAATACTGGAGGGAGAAGGGGTGGAAGATGTTCCAGGCCATCGAGGCGGCGACGAGGACAGATATTGCCAATTCGGCCATCAAGGATGTGACGAGTCGGGTGCCGTTTTTCACGGGTGAGATGGAGTCGTTTTGGTTGGCGGAGACGTTGAAGTATTTTTATTTGCTGTTTAGTGAGCCGTCGGTTGTTAGTTTGGATGATTATGTGCTGTAAGTTGGATCGCTGCCCCCTTTCTTTTTTCCCTGTGTCGATAGTTTTCGGGACCCCCCTAATTACTCGACTTGGTGTCTTGGTTGGATGTGGAGTATTTCGACTAACACGTCCATTCTATTTCTTTGTTCTAGGAATACCGAGGCGCATCCACATAAACGTCCCGAGTAAGACCGCTTAATGATACACACATGGACATACAGGTTACGTCTCCAGCACTGACCTGTCGATTTCGTACGACACTGTTCGCCATGCATGCATGCATCCTGCGCACGATCGAGATCCAGAAACTCTGTATCTACAACCGTTGTGCTACATATCTAACGATGTCTCTAACCGGTATCCAAACCCGAAAGGGTTCCCTGATCACTTTTTTATGAGACAGATGATTGATTATCTTGCATCATCAACACCGCCCTTTGAAAGCAAGCCTTAATGGGTGGCGTATATATATCTCGCATTTTTACTTTTTTGCCCTGTCTACTATTTATTCTGGATATTATTTATGCATATATTGTAAACATCTATATCATTTGTATTTACTGGGGTTCTATTTGGTTATTATTTATTGCTCCTTTTGACTCTGGCTGTGCTTGTCTTGACTCTTTTTGGGGGGGTTGTACTTGTTAAAATATCATTTTATATAATATCCCATTTATTGTTGGCATGTAAATAGCACCCCTAGTGTCAATTCTGCATATACAATACCCCAATACCATCAATTGCTATCAAATTCCTATCCCCTGCAAATATGAAATCATCGCTCGATAACAAAAATACAACAACCCGCCCATACCATAAATACACCACCCACCCCGCGCCAACACGCGTACCAATGGTTCCAAACCCGTCACGTAACTTAACATTGGCGCCCCTCGTCATCAGATCTCCAAAACAACCCATCTATCGTCAATTTTCTCGATCGCTGGAACTAAACCCCCTTTTCCAAATATTATTCCTTTTCCTCAGGCGATAGATATCTATTTCTATTCTGTTCTATCTAACCCCCATTCAACCTCAGTTCCGCTCATTTACGCTTCCTCCATCGCAACCCCTCGATTCACTGGCGAACTCCAGAGCACACATACGTACCGTACCTTACCCGGCCGGCTCGATCTTATACTTATACCCCGATTGATTCCATTACATAGTACATATATCCATTACAAACCGCGTTGGCACGAGTGCCGGAAGCAAAGCAAACCAACAACCCGACAAAACCAAGGATCCAAAACTCCCCAAGGTGAGCGTTGCGCGGGGTGCGGGCGCCGGCGGGGGGGAGTGTCGCACCTACGAAGAAGAAGAACAAGGGAGAGGGGTGGAATCCCTCTTTCTTATTTGTTTCAGAAGAAGGGGACCACAATCCGAAAACGGAAGCACATAACGAAAGTATTGCAGGTGGGGGGGAGAGATGATCGAGTATAGTAACAAGCATGGTATTCGAAGCGTCGTACAACCACAAGCACCGTTTGCGGGATGGGGATGGGGAGGGGGATGGGGATTGGGGGGATGCAGATGAGGAGGGGGTGTTTTGGGGGGGTGAGTTGTCTTCTTGCTTTTTTCTAATTGCTCTTCCTGTTTAGACTAATATTCAACGGAGTGAAACCCCGAGGCTGACATTCTCTTCTCTACCTACTCCCCCTTTTTAGAACTCGATGCTATCTTCCTCACTCCCTGCGACTCCCATGCTGCGATCGATAATGTGCTCCGCGCATATCTCGAATTGACGACGAGGCATAAAGGTGCGTTGGCTGGCCTGGAGTCTGCCTTGCGGCGACGTGTGGGGTGGGATATGAACAGCATTCTGACGAAATACGCTCTCGGTCTTGAAAACAAAACAGATTCTCTTCTCCATTCCGAATACGAGATTGCCCAATGCTCAGAACGGCTACTTGGTTCGGACCTCTTTGCTGCGAATGCGGAGTATATACGAAGGCAGATTATATATTGTTTGCTACAGGTATGGACTATATAACGCGACCGGTAACGGGGATAACTGGGCACTGATATTTCTTCGAACTGGGCTAGGATGATGCGCCGGACGTACTATACGTGGCGGCCTCGTTTCTCCTTTTCGACGGGCGGCATAATGAACATACGTTCGAGATGATGAATAAGGAGGGCGTGTTTGTGCGGCTGCTGGAACTCATTCAGTCGCCGCAGCAATTTGATGGCGATGGTGGAGCGGGTCTACACCGGCTGCTGATGAATTTGATGTATGAGATGTGTAGGATTCAGAGGGTTAAGATTGGGGATTTGGGTGAGTGAATTTTGTCCGTTGGATAGATATCGTGTGGAAGGGATACATGTACAGGGTGGACTCAGTTTCCGTCGAGCATGGGGGAGTGCTTCGCCGTCTGTGTCTACTCATTTACCCTGCGGCAATGTGGTAATTGCTTTGCGGACGGCCTTGCTGACTTTTTGTACTCCAAAACAGTACTTGTGGACGATGATTTTGTCAAGCACTTGTTTGGAATTATCGAGGAACTCTCAGACGACGTCGATGACCCCTATCATTACCCAGTTATCCGAGTGCTGGTGAGTACATTGCCCTGTCAAACTTGGATATTGTTCCAAGCTCTAATGTAACTTGCCCCTTGCAGCTGGTCCTCAATGAACAGTTTATGGTTTCGGCGCATGACCCGCTCCCTGAACGATCGTCCTCCGTGCCTCCGACCAATAAAGTCATCAAGGTCCTTTCAATGTTCGGTTCTGCATACAAAACTTTTGGAGAAAATATTATTCTCCTTCTTAATCGCGAAAGTATGTTATGCCCTTCTACTATATGTCATTTATCTAATGCATTTATAGGCGAAACTTCCCTCCAACTACTTACTTTAAAGCTCCTTTACCTTCTTTTTACCACCCCGCCTACTTATGAATACTTCTATACTAATGACCTTCGTGTCCTTGTCGACATCCTAATTCGAAACCTTTTAGATCTCCCAGAGGAAGCCGCCGCACTTCGACATACATATCTTCGAGTTCTGTATCCACTATTAGCTCACACACAACTAAGGCACCCCCCTCACTATAAACGCGAGGAGATAAAGAAGCTACTAGGTATTCTTGTCAGGGGCCAGTTCTCCAACGATGCCGAGGAACGCGAAAAGATTCTCCACTTCGACGACGTTGACGAGACGACAAAGCGACTTGTCCTGCGATGTGGACAGGTTGATTGGCTCGTTGATGGCGATGAACCAAAGCAAGCACAGCGCCAGTCACAGGAGAGCAACATCACAGACACCAATGTGGAGGAAAGCATAAATGAAGCCAGCACACCCACCACGACATCGACCTCGCCGGAGCCCGTCTCCCCTAGAAAACCCGCCAAGCGCCGTTCCTCACAGGCGATATCCCCTATCGACCCGAAACAGGCAGAGGGGGTAGGTATGAACCTCGAGCCAGCTCGCTCCTCCTCCGTCAGCGTTCTGGAAGTGGCCTCACACAAAGAAAAACCCGGCGTCATGGTACCAAGCCGGAAAGATGCCGCAAAACCGCCGCCTCCCCCACCGGCAAAACAAAAGCCGGAACCTCCGAAAGCTAGACGATGGCGTGGGCGTCGCGGGCAGGAAGAGGACGAAACTGCGGCACAGAAGAGCTGTGATGCCGAACCTGTTGCTGTTTCAGGCCAATCCACCGCAACAGGGGAGAGAAACCCTTCAGCCACCCGTAAGACATCCGAACCACCACCTACATTACGACTACCCACCCCTCCCACCGATTCTATAACTGCCACTACCACCCCGACACCCCAACCCACAACCCACGAACAAACCAAACTCGCCGTCCCGAAAATCCGCACCCAACACTCCTCTCCCACAGGTAGTCCCCACGCACCCGCCCTCCCACCACCTCGTAGATCCTCACACTCCGTCCCTCCACCATCCCACCTAGAACACCATCCCCATCACCCCCGCCACCCACCTCCGCCTCCTCACCACCATCATCCCCATCCCCATCCCCATCCATCAAGCCCCCATCTTGCTCCCATCCCCGCAACGACGTCGAACGGACATGTAGCCCAAAAACCCGAGCCGCCGGTAGCGAGGCGGTCAAGGGCGAAGAGGATGCAGCCGAAGCCGCCGCCTAATAGTAATGGTAATGTTGATGGTAGTGAGCCCGGTGGTGACGGGCATGGACATGCTGCGCAACAACAGCCGATAGAGGAGAAGTTGGGAGGTAGCGTTAGTGAGGGAGCTGCTGGTGGTGTGGGATGTGTTAATGGGGTGCAGGGTGAGATGGGGAAGATGAGGATTGCGGAGGGATGAGTTGGGGAGTTGGTTTATTATTTTCATTTTCATGTTTTTTTTATTCTTTTCTTTCGGATCGGTTCGGTGGTTGGTTGGTTGGTGTCTCTGTTGCACGTGGGTTGTATAGAAAGAAAGGAGAAGGCGTCGTTTGGTTGATTGATTGATCGGGGTTTTTTTTTTTTTTCCTCCCGTCCCATGTTTGTCTCGTTTGTTTGTGGCCTTATGGCGGTTTCTACCATTATGTATCTTGTCTCTTTGACGGAAGATTGGATTAATTAATTAATTTGGGGGCAAGGGGTTAAGAACGGCCAGCCATTGTCCTTGACTGATATGTACATACTATCTACCCCAGGGCCTCCTGTATATACATGCGCACATCGACCTTCCAAGATAACCATGACCGCTACCTAGTACTACTCTGTAGCTCATGCCAATGACTAAATCAATACTAAAGCTCTTCTCCCTACTCTTTTTATACGAATGGATAGTCTAAAGAGTAAGACCAAAGTGAACAATTTCCATCCAATTCCGTCCGTTCGACTGGGAGAAAGTCGGCTGATTAGTCAGCAAGGAATCGTAACCACCGTCCAAATGTCAAAAGTCCCAAAAAAAAAGACTGAGCAAAACAAAACGGCATTGATTCGGGACCATGAAAGTTGAAGTTTTACAGAGCAAAACCTTTTGATAAGGATATCCGAACGAAAAGATGCCTCCATCAAATCGACGTGGAAAAGAGACATCCAAGACCAAAGGAAAAGCCAATAGTAAAACCAAGAACACACCAAAGACCACCACCACGAATAAACCGACAGGAAGCAACAAGAAGCATGGTGAAAATTCCGCTCTTCGAACCAAGGCAAATTCACTACTCGAAGCTGAGACGCTGCCAATCCCGCTCCAACAGCTCCTCCTAAACGTCTTCCAGAGCGGGCTGCTTTCCGCTAGAGTTGCTCCTCGACCACTATCTCGACCCCTATCAGAGCTTGTGCAGACGCTAAAGACGCATCTCTACCGTCGCGATTTTGTTTCTGCGTTTGCGGATGCTGATGAGGAACTGTTGAGGGCGTATGCGCTCCGGTGGAGTGCGGGGAGGGCGTTGGGGTATGCTGGGATCTTTGCGGCTGTGTGTGGGATGATTGTTCAAGAGCGTGGCAGCGGGGGTGAGAGGCGGGGGGTGTTTTCTGGGGAACATGTTGTTTGTATAGGGGGTGGTGCTGGGGGGGAGATTGCGGCGTTGGCTGCGGTGTTTAGGTGGTTGAGTGATGAGGAGAGGAAATCGGATTTCACGGGCTGTGATGCTCGTGATGGTCAAAGTGCAATCCAATCTATTGGCAGTGGTTTGGCGGATGTCACTTTACACGATGAGAAGGAATTGGAAGATGGGCAACATGCTACTGTCCAGCCAAACGATGCTCCTGTCCGCAGACCATTCTCGCAGCTCTCCGTAACCGGGGTAGATATTGCAGACTGGTCTTCGCTGGTTAGCACGCTCTCCAGAGCCTTTGGGTCAGAGTCGATTCCATCATCGAAGGCTTGCCCTGCGCCATTAGTCCCCGGCAAGGATGGGGACAACCAAGTCGACGGAGGGTTTCAGGCTTCGTTTAAGAAAGCGGATGTTCTAAACCTGACGGACGAGGAGGTGAATTCGCTGATATTGAAGCCGGACTCGGACGGTGCGCCTATTAAGCATGAAACCATGTTGGTTACTCTAATGTTTACCTTGAATGAACTTTTTTCAACATCGATACCGAAAACAACGGCATTCCTCCTTCGACTAACAGATGCGATCCGTCCCGGGACGATATTGCTCGTTGTTGATAGCCCAGGGAGCTATTCGACAGTTGCGCTTGGGGCTAATAGGGAAAACACCACAGCCACATCATCTGGGTCCTCTCAAGATACCGGTCAAGAGAAACAGACAGCATCGGAAGAAACAAAGCCGCAGAGAAAATACCCTATGCGATTTCTACTAGATCATTCACTTCTTTCTGTTGCTGCTGGCCAATGGGAATGCATCGTATCTGATGATTCTCGATGGTTCAGAAGGGACGTGGCTCAGCTTAGGTATCAGGTTGGTGATGGAATCGGGCTGGAAGATATGAGATTTCAGATCCATGTTTATCGACGGCTGGGGAGTTGCTGATATGACGCCAATCGACTATTCTTACTATACACCAACACTGCGTTCAAAGGTCACATAGAATGGGATGGATGATGCAATTGAACTCGCTTGATTAAACCGAAATTAAACCGGACTGGTATTTTCAAGAAAGGATTCTCCCGATATTGCATGGCCACAGGTTTCCGACATTTCCCCGATCGATATCAGATAATTCAACCGTCCACACTTCCCCCTGTCCCACGTCTAGAAAAGAAGATAATCATCATCCCCATCCTCATCATCGCTTTCCTCCCCAAGCCCTTTCCATCGAGCGACTAGGTCGGTCGGTAGAGCCGATCTCGAGATATCCGCCGTCTCCCAGAGCTCCACAGGACCGTCTTCCGCCCGGCGGACCAAAAGATTCTTCACCTTCGATTTCTTGAGTTTTTCGAGTAAGCTGTGAATCACGTTGGCGAGTTGCTTGAGGTATTTTCCGTTTTTCTCTTCCCAGTCGTCAATATCCTGCTTCACGCTTCTGATTTCAATATCGCTCTCGTCGAACCTCCCACGATTATGTTTCGCAGCGATCAAATTTGGGACCTGGCGTGCCCACAGTCGCGGCAATATGTCATCCATATCGAATTCTTTGTTTATGGTGCGAGTCTTCAGATCAAATATTGCAGACTGCGGTACATGGAAACCCGAATTCTCGACGTTTAGGATCGTGGCTTTTGACTGAATTCGATTGTTGATTGTGACCCCTTCTACATTCTGAGTTAAGAGATCAAGGGTTTCAGAGATTCCCTGGGCTACCGCAGTTGTATTTTTGTCCTTCCCCGCATTTGTCGTCTCTAGGTCGCCTAAGTATCCATCCACTTCGAACCGGATCATGAATGTCATCCCACCGAACTTGTATCGAATCACGCGCTGGCTTGTGGAGGAGCCTTTTACGCTGCGGTCCCATGAGGTATAATCTTCCGGGAAAGTGTGACCATATCCGTGTACTCCTTCAATCAGTGCGTTAGGCGTTATTTCCTTTCGGACCAGGAAAAGGGTCTCGCCTATCAAGTGTGCACCGAACTGGAAATCCCGGAATTTCGAGGACGCGAATCTGAAAAGTTGACCTAGGGTTCCAGCGCAGGTGACTATGTCGATCTTGTTTCCATCAAAGTCAGGATGGCGATCGAATACTGCCCGAATTGCCGGTTCCATTGGATATTCTGGCCATCTTGCGGAGTTTGGGTCACGAAAGAATTCTCCACTGTCTTCTCTGAGCTGGATGCTATCACGATGTGGTGTCCATTTGGGAGGTGCCCCTGAGAGTTGTGTTAGCAGACTGGAGCCATGATATCCACGTTTCGTTTGGAGATTTCACGGACCTGGTATCACCATAACAGGGACCTCTCTGTCTATCCAGTTATATGATCCGACTAGCTCGCATTCTGTGATCTTGGGAGGAGTGCCCTCTTTCTCAGCCGAAGTGTTGATAGTTATCTTCTCCGCCAATGTTCCAACTGGTTGCTCAAGAGAATATTTGCTCCGTTTTTGCCATCGTCGAGGCCCGTATCCGGCAGATGCCCCTCTCCAGTTTCCTCCTCGTCGTAGGGTTCTGAGCTCTGGGCGATTGGACCGCATCATGTCTCGAATGGCGTCTGTCTCTCCAGCTGCTCTTCTGCGTCTTACCTCGTCCCAGTCAAAGTTTTGTCTAGCATCGGGCATTCTTGAAGGACTTGAGGCCGGGAGGACAGATGTAGATGATAGTATCGTTGAAAAACGATGAGATTGATTTCTTGTTGTAGAAGAACGCGAGGTTGGGTTGATCGCCTGGATCCAAATGAGGCAGATACAAACAGCTTCTGCAAAGCAACTGTCCATCCAAACAAAGGTCTTCCTTTCGCCCCTAGAAGCTTCCATATCCTTTAACACAACCACTCAATGAAAGCCACGACTTTCTTTTCTTTGTTTTTTTTTTCACCTTCCTCCTTGCAAGGATTCTTTGCTTATCCACATCGTATGCTACAGGGATTGGGACATAAATTGTGAGCTGTAGATGTTGGAAGCCCCAATCCACCACCATCCACCATCCTTACAATTGGCTGCATGCAACCTTCGCTTCATCTTGCTATTTGCGTTTTACCGTCTAGAACTGCTTGACTCGATCTGTGCATGCCGCATAGTACGAACGGACAGTGCCAATAATTGCGCTGACAGACGGATGAATGCGTCTAAGCCCTCGAAGGGCAGGCCTCATTATTGCTGTATCCGCTGATATCCCTGCCGTTTGTTTTGTTCCAATAACACTGGACACAGATTCTGAATTTCCCTTTCCACATTGTTGTCTTAAGCCCTTCCGTTCCTACCCCCGCGTCACAAATACTGGATGTATTTTTTACAACTTCCCTTTGAGCTTTGATGATATCCTCCCATCATGGCCCCCCAACGCGACGATGGCAATTCTGCTCGAAGCCGCAGGCTTCGAATGGTCTTTCGAAACACTGTGGAAGGGAAGCGTCCGATGGACACCGCGCAGAGTGCCAGGGTATTTGTTGAAGCGCTGTACAGCTAGTCTAGCCCAGCGACATGCATGTCACAGCTCATTAGTTCGCCTCACGGGTTATCGTCGTTGCAATCTGCCTTACGCCTGGATATCTCATCCGACTTCCTTAACGGCCCCAGCACATGCCTTCTTCGATATTTTCAAGATCCTGAATTGAAAGGGATATGCGGAGGGGAATATCTACGCCAAATCCTTCTTCGCGTGGTTGACCCTCCGATATTTTGGGGTGCCTTCCTTGCTGCCTTCAAAAGCGATCGTCTTCAGCCAAATGCTGTGCAATGTTTTGCCTGGTTGCTTCTTCAGCTGCTTTCACTTCCTGTTGAGAAAGCAATGGGGTATGTGGGAGAAGCACAAGATCCCGTTATTCAGCAGAAACTTCTTGAGAATGCCCAACAGGATATTCGGCTTATGGCCCAACGAATCAAGCACATCACTGAAGCCATTACTTCACCCGGAGGAACAGAGAAGCACCAGGCTAGTGGTCGCCACGACAATGATTTTGTCGATATCCGGAAAATATCGATACTCCCCACAGCAGATGAAATTGCATCGAAAGATCCCCCCTTTTTACGCCGAGCGATCGATGTCTACGAATGTGAACCTACATCTAGCCGACTTGCGATGCACCTAGATAACCAATTTCGTTTGCTTCGAGAGGATATGCTCCGTGACCTCAGGGAAGAGCTTCACCTTGTCCTCGAATCTAAAAAAGGCGGACGCAGGAGTGTTTATATCCAAAACCTAGCGGCAGTCGGTGTCAAATGTGATCTTCGCTCGCCTTGGTCTATCCTATTCAAGTGTGTGGACGACATTCCACAACTACGCGGTTTGGAGAGGCAGCGGCGGGTAAAAATTATTGACAACAACCCGAATCTGTTGAAGCATGGATCTCTCGCCTGCCTGCTGGCGGACAACCAACTCGCCGGGCTGGTGACCATTGTCAGAGATGAGGGCCTGCTGAAAAAAAATCCTCCCGTTATCCGTCTTCAAATTTCGGCGGATTCGGCGGATAAATCCCTTCTTCGACTTAAAATGGGACAAAAGATCGATATAATCCAGTTAAACACTGCCGTTTTTGCATACGAGCCCATTCTCAGTCAACTCAAGGAAACCAAAGAATTGTCCCTTCAAACCGAGTTATTGCACTGGAATTCCGGAGACCCCTTACTTCTTATACCATGCCAGTCAGCCGATATGTCGAATTTGGTATCGAAAATCGAGGATGATCCATCACAGGATCTGAGTGAGGTTATGCAATTACCCCGGAAAACGTTTCTAGATGCATCGCAAGCAGATTGTTTCCTCAGTAGCCTTTCTCAGAGGGTCAGTTTGATCCAGGGACCACCAGGTAAGCCACACCAATGAGTCATTAATTACCAAATAGGCCAATGTTAACCATTCAGAAACGTAGGGACGGGAAAATCGTTTATTGGGGCTATGATAGCAAAGGCGATTCACGACTTCACAACGGAGACGATTCTTGTTGTCTGCTACACCAATTACGCTCTGGACCAGTTCCTCGAAGACCTTCTAGATATCGACATCCCGAAAGCAAGCATTGTCCGTCTTGGAGGGCCAAACAAGGCGACGCTAAGAACCAAGGAGCTCTCAGTATACCAGCAGGGGAGTGATTTCAAGTTGAAATCGGATGACTGGAATATCATCAACGCGAAGAAAATTGAAGCCGATTTGGCTGTACAAGGGCTACACAAATCTTGTAGTAGTTATTTATCCACAGGGGTAACCCCCGATGACCTTTTTGAATACCTTGAGTTTCTTGAAGATGACTTGTGCTATTTCGATGCATTCAAGGTCCCGAATGAACAGGATGGTATGACCCGGGTTGGTAGGAAAGAAAAGAATGTGCAAAAGGACTTCTTACTCAAACGATGGGCGGGTGGAAAGGATGCAGGGATGTTTAAAGACGTGGTGGAGCACAAATTCCCTGGAGTCTGGCAAATGCCTTCATCTGAACGGACTTTGAAACTTCAGAGCTGGAAAATGGGCATCGTCGAAGATCATATAATTGACATGAACAAGTACGGAAAAGACTACGACTCAACACTCAAGCAGATTGATACGATTTACCGACAGAAAGATTTGGATGTTTTGCGCCAGAAGCGAATAATCGGATGCACAACAACCGCTGCTGCAAAATACGTGCATCAGATTCAGACTGTTCTGCCAGGTGTTCTTCTTGTGGAGGAAGCCGGTGAAATTCTAGAGAGCCATATTTTAACTGCGCTTGGCCCAGAGACTAAACAAATGATTTTGATTGGCGACCACAAACAGCTTCGTCCCAAGGCACATTATGATCTTGGAGTGGAGAAAGGAGAAGGATATGATCTCAACCGATCATTATTTGAGAGACTCGTCCTCAAAGGTTATCCCCATCAAACCCTTTACCAACAACATCGCATGCGGCCAGAAATTTCGTCGCTCGTTCGCAGCTTGACATATCCTAATCTTGCCGACGCACCCACGACCCAAG
This sequence comes from Emmonsiellopsis sp. PD_5, assembly GCA_032988985.1. Lineage (NCBI taxonomy): Eukaryota > Fungi > Ascomycota > Eurotiomycetes > Onygenales > Ajellomycetaceae > Emmonsiellopsis > Emmonsiellopsis sp. PD_5. The sequence continues at coordinate 236,884 of JANTQI010000035.1, read as the reverse complement.
GCCGGCCTAACTTGCGAGGTTTTACTGATAACATAATATTCCTCCACCATAACAACCTAGAGGATGAAGCTGTTGGGGTCCCGGATTGGAGAGATACGACCTCTAGAACCTCGAAGAAGAATACTTTCGAGGTTAATATGGTGCTCAAATGCGTTCGTTATCTCAGTCAACAGGGTTACAAAACGGACGACATGATCGTGTTAACTCCATACCTTGCTCAACTGCGTTTGATGGTGGATGTTCTTGGGCAGGAAAATGATCCCGTTCTCAATGACCTGGACTCGTACGACTTAGTTAGAGCAGGATTGTTACCAGCGGCTACTGCTAAGTTGAATAAGTCTCGTCTCCGAATTTCAACTATAGGTATGGCTCTCCAAATACAATACCTGCAAATTACCTTTTGCTGGCTCAGAAGATACTAATCATATATTTTTTAAAAGACAACTACCAAGGAGAAGAACGAAATATTGTCATCGCCTCCTTGACCCGAAGCAATGCACGAGGCGATATCGGATTTTTGTCGGCCCCAGAGCGCTTGAACGTTCTTATTTCCCGAGCTAGAGACGGTTTGATAATCCTTGGAAATGCCCGCACTTTCATTGAGTCTCGGAAAGGTGGTGAACTCTGGACTCGTTTCACGGATTTGCTCAAGGAAGGGTCACATATATATGATGGATTCCCTGTCAAGTGCGAGCGCCATCCAAATAGGAAAGCTCTTCTGAATCTCCCATAAGATTTTGAAGAGTGTCCGGATGGAGGCTGCCTGGAACCATGGTATGTTAATTCGACTGCCTCATCAAATGGAATCAAGCTAACAAATACACTCTAAAGCGGGGTGATTTTGAACTGTGGGATACATCAGTGCCCGTCACGTTGCCATCAGTTACATGATCATAGCAAAATGCCGTGTGAACATCTCGTCAAGTATACCTGCCCGAAAGGCCATGTCCGCCACTGGAAATGCCACACCAATCGCCCTCAGACATGCATCATTTGTGATAGAGAAGAGGACGAACGACAAAGAAAACTGGCAGGAGAACTCGAACGCCAACGGCAGCGTGACCTTGACCTGCAGAGACATGTAGCGTCGATGGCTGATCTGGACGCACAGATCCACCAAGCACAAGAAGAGAAGACTGACGCTATTCTAGCTCAAGAACGTATACGCGCTCTGGAGCAAAAGAAACGAGACTTGGAAGCAGCCCAGAAGGCAGCGGCGTCCAAAATGAATGAGCCCACTTCCAACCTTGTGTCACAGCGATCTTCGACTACGCCAACCAAGAATAAGAGCTCTCAAAAACCGACCCCCGGGAACAAAGGGACCAAAGGAGGTGGTTCCGAAGCTGCAGGAAACAGACCAACGCAATCACTCTCCGAGCTGGAATGGGAGCGGCAAAAGTTAATCGAAGGAGCCAAGAATGACGTTCTTGACGAACTTATGACCATGACAGGGTTGGAAGATGTGAAGTCTCAATTCCTCATGCTGAAAGCGAAGATCGAAACCGTTGAACGTCAAGGGACTGACCTCAAACATGAGCGATTTGGCATTGTCCTTCTGGGTAACCCTGGTACAGGTAAATTGTTGAAAAGTCGAATTTCGTTTCTCCTTGCATGCTAATAATCAGACAGGGAAGACAACCGTGGCCCGGCTTTATGCGAAATTTTTAGCTTCGCTGGATATCCTTCCTGGAAGTGAGTTCGTCGAAACTACTGGTTCCCGTCTAGCCAGCGATGGAGTCAAAGGAGCCAAAGGCCACATCGACAAAATCGTTCAAGCAGGAGGGGGTGCATTCTTCCTGGATGAGGCCTATCAGCTTGCAGAAGGACATAGCTATGGCGGTGCTGCTGTTTTGGATTTTCTCCTTGCTGAAATGGAAAATCAAGTCGGACAAGTTGTTTTCATCCTCGCTGGTTACAACAAACAAATGGAAAAATTCTTTGAACATAACCAACGATTCGATAGTCGGATGCCATATCGTCTTCAGTTCGCGGATTACAACGATGATGAGCTTCTTACCATGCTGGGATGTGCGATTGACAAAAAGTATAGGGGGAACATGAAAATGGAAGATGGTGCCCGAGGTTTGTATGCTCGCATTGTTGTCCGTCGCCTTGGTCGAGGCAGAGGCCGCGAAGGTTTTGAGAATGCTCGAGCATTGCAAAACGTCCTTGCAAAAATTTCCGATAGACAGGCCAAACGTCTCCGAATGGAGCGTGCTACTGGAACCGAGCCAACCGAGCCAGACGATTTTCTCTTTACTCGAGAAGACCTGATCGGTCCGGAACCATCTAAGGCGCTTTTAAATTGCGCTGCATGGAAGCAACTTCAGCGAATGATTGGGCTTCAATCTGTCAAGGATTCTGTCCAGGGGCTGCTTGATCGTGTTAAGGTTAATTACGACAGAGAACTACAAGAAAAACCATTGATTGAAGTCAACCTCAACCGAGTCTTCTTGGGTTCTCCTGGCACCGGGAAGACTACTGTCGGGAAGCTTTACGGTCAGATATTAGCTGATCTCGGTCTTCTGACAAATGGGGATGGTAAGTTATTGTTCCTCCGTGCTCCAACCTACTTACCTTCTCCTCTAGCGTACATAAAACACGTACTGATAAAATCTGTCCGTCAGTTGTCATTAAAAACCCATCAGACTTTGTTGGTGATGTTTTAGGAGCCTCTGAGAAGAACACAAAAGCTATCTTGAAAGCAACTGAGGGAGAGGTACTCATAATAGATGAAGCACATATGCTTTACTGTGGCGGTGGGCAGGCTGGAGGATCTGATATGTATAAAACTGCAGTAATCGATACCATCGTGGCAGAGGTTCAGGGCACCCCAGGCGAAGACCGCTGCGTGCTGCTTGTTGGATATGATGCTCAGATGGAAGAAATGTTCCAAAACGCGAACCCTGGGCTGTCACAGCGATTCCAACTTTCCGATGCTTTCCACTTCAAGGATTTTGATGGCGGACAGCTTCGCAGCATTCTAGATCTAAAACTTCAAAACCAGGGTCTGTCTGCTCCAGACGAAGCTAAAAATGTGGCAATTGACGTGCTCGGCAAAGCTCGCCTTCGCCCTAACTTTGGTAATGCTGGAGAGGTTGAAAATCTAAACGAGTACGCAAAGCAACAAGCGAGATGCTCCGTGAAGCACAGCCCCCTTAATATCGAGCCAGAGAAAGCGAAAACGGACCTTCCCCAGGCCCCACCGCCTCCTAAAATCCGAACTTCCGTCGAATTAAATAGCTCTGCCCCAGCCGAAAGTGCTAATCCTCCTCAAGAGTACGCCCCGGAATCACAAAACTCAACTCCCATCTGCAGCCAACGCGATGTAGGAGTACAGACAAGGCCTGGGCTCGACTGCAACACGACAAACAGGCCAACGAGCTTGCTCAAAAAGCCCTCGAAGAATCGATCGCCGTCTCGACTGCCGAAATACGATCAAAAGAAGCCGTGCAAAAACAACTCGGGCTGGTAATGGAGAAAATCGAAGGGGTAAAACTGAAAACCACAGACGACAAAGAAATGGACCGTCTGAAGAAATTCCATGAAGAAGCTCGCCTGAAAGACCTCTTAGCAAAACTCGCCATCAAAGCTGCCGAGGAGGCTCGTGAAGCGGCGGAGCGGGAGAAACGGGAGGAGGCCAAGGTGCAACGTAAATTGCGCTCGATGGGTGTATGTTGTATGGGATTTTCTTGGATTAAGCAAGCTGATGGATATCGGTGTGCTGGGGGTGCGCATTTCGTGGGTAATAGTGCACTTGGGATTTCGGGAGAAGAGTAAAGGGGTAATGGGGAGTGGGGATGGTGATTTGGTGCGAGGTGGTTTTGAAATTGACGATAGGTTAGGTGATGGGAAATGCATTATTAATAGCTAATGAATAATAAATTGAGCGGTTATGGTTTATTTTAAATTTTCCAATTGGCGTAGCTCCAAGACCCCTTTTGGAAGACTTCCATACTCTATCGGAATTGAAGTTCCACGTTCTTAAATGACACCCCTAGTTTCAAAAAAAGGGGCTTCCAACCCCGACTCGCAACATTATGCCTATCAATAATGCAATCATGCGGGGAATTGTTACCTTCATATATAATTTACTGGCTGAACGTCCAGGCCTAGCACCTTTTTGTCTCCTGTCTCGGTATCGGGACGGGTAAGTTAACTTATGTAATCTCGGGCCAAAGCGGTGCCAAGACCGCCGAACCCGGGACGACAGCCGATTTGACGACCTCATTTCTTCCTGTCCAACATCAACATACTACCTTATGTTCGTGAACACCAGGCTGGTAATCACGAGCTGGCCTCGATATCTGCTGTGTTACCTCTAAGACGGTCCACGGCGACGACCACGAAAGAATTCGATGTTCACCTGATTGCTACTACCACACGACCTGGTCAGGGGGGATCCTTGTTTTCACCTTTTTTTTATTGATGGCGAGTTCCAGCCGCTCGTGGAGAGGAACGTGGAGATGGCTTCGGTTTGGGGGAATGTGCCGCTTGTATACTCTGTTAGTGGCAGAAATTGGAGCGGCACACAGTTAACTGGCTGTTGTCGTCGGGCATTCTCCGGATGCATATGACAGATACGACAGTAACACAAGCTGGCTGGCACTTGATACTTCCCCGGGACGAGATGTCTGCCTATTCCCAACAATTCGCCCGTTCGTGGTTACTTCTCTTGGTTGCATTTGCATATTGCCCTCCAGTTATCCTATTCAGCCCCCACAACCAAAGGCTGTCTCGAACCCTGATGGAGGATCATTGATATCTAGCAATCATTAAATGTTCCATTTAGTTCGTCATCCTTTACTCGAGCAAAGCTCAGCTTAGTGAGGTCAAGCTCTCAGCTCAGGAGGTCTACTATGTGATCTCCAACGCACCTTCTCTCCTTTTCAGCTTTCTCCTATACATATATATCCCGGCAACATTACACCAGACAAAAATGCCATCATCACATATTTTTAACACATACGCCTCCCCAACCCTCCATCCTCATGAGTCTCTTCCCTTCTATATCCCTACCGCAACTATACCATCTATAACAACCACCAACAATGCACCCACCCACCACCCTCAAACTAACGCTCCTCCTCCTACTCCTAAACATCCAACCCATCCTCACCAATCCCCTCCCCGCCCTCTCCCCCCGCCAAACCCAACCCCCCTGTGCGCCCCTAACCATCCTCTCCGCGCGCGGCAGCTCCGAACCCCCCGGCGAAGGCCGCCTAGCCGCCATCGCAGACATCCTAACCTCAACCCACGCCAACAGCGTGCGCCGCGCCCTCGACTACCCCGCAAAGATATTCCCGTATTTCCCCTCCCTCGTAGACGGGATCAATGCGCTGATGAACCTGTTAAATACTACGCTGACAACGTGTCCGGACTCGAGGTTTGTGCTTATGGGGTATTCGCAGGGAGCGCATGTTATTGGGGATGCGCTTTGTGGGGGCACGTTGACGTGGCCGGTGGGTGAGGGGGTTGGGGAGAAAGGTGGGTTTGATATTTGGTCGTTTTGGAACTTTTAAAGCCGGGGGGTTGGAAGGGGGCCCAGATATATATATTATCCCGCTGATTTCAAGATGCTCACTCGTACGAAACCTCCCATAGTCGCCGCAATAATCTTCATGGCCGATCCACGCCATGTCGTCGGCGAGCCATACAATGTTGGCACATCCACTCGCAACGGTGTATGTTCGTCCTCTTTCAATGCGGTTCTCCTTCTATATTATTATCTTTTATCTCTAACGATTCGGGTCCAGCTCTTCTCCCGCCGGGCCGGACAATGTGAAAAATACGCATCCCGCATGCGCTCGTACTGTGACGCGGGCGATCCAGTTTGTGATAGTGGGATCGACCGCGAGGTGCATAGGCAGGTTGTTGAGAAGTATAAGAATGATGCGGTGGGGTTTGTTAATGGGCTGCTTTGAGGGGTAGACTGTGGCGGTGTTTGTTATAGATATCCATGGATAGTGTGTTTACATAAAGCGTTCGAGGGTGACTATGGGTATATTCCCTATAAAGCGAATATAATTCAGTTTTTTGGCGGGGACCCTGGAAGGGTAGGTAGGGCGGAGTAGGTTTATGCCGTCACTTCTTGAGATGTGGTGGTGAGAAGTTATAATGTGTTTATGGATGATGATATGGAAGAGGATGCTTGAATGATCAAAGTAGTCTATTTTCGGTCTATTTTGGGATTAAACAAGGTAACAAGAGGCTAATTAATACAGGACAGTGTAGTAATAGTACATGCAGAAAGCTTTTTAGAAAAAGAAGAAGAAGAAATAGGGAAAAAAAGGAAATGGAGGAAAATACAAATATAGTACATGCCTCTGTCAAACGGTGTCTGTTAACCCGCTGGGCGAACCGTTCAACAGAATCCGTTCAGGATTAGAATGAAAGTAGTTGTAGGTGAATGTTTCAGGGCAAAGTCAGCCTTGATGTCTATAATAAAACAAAAGAGGAAAGGTAACACATTCAGCAGCTAATGTGAACGTTGGAAGCCTGGGCAATCATCTGCTGTTCCAAAATTGGCACCATCACGGTTCCTGATCAGGCACCTGGGTCAGGTTTGAAATGTGCGACCTTGGTATGGACGCTCGCGCTGTATCTGGCACCACTGAAGTCGTCGGGTATCGTTACGGGGGTGGAGTAACCGCTGGAACTGCGGGATCCGCCGCTGGCGCTTGATATATCCAAGGTCTGTCATGGATGTCCGTTAGATAATGATCTTATGATATTCAAGTGACATGGGGGTGTTTTGCACTCACATTTTGATCCTGACGCAGGGCTGGAGACCCAGATGCGCTACGAAATTCTGTGAAATTGCTGTATTTCTGATCAACGGGGTCAGGTTGGATGCGCAGCGTCGGCACCACGACAGTACGACCATCAATTAAAGAGGGGCAGTATTCGGATAGAGCACGGCGATATTCAGGCAACGCCGGAGGTAAGTTAAGATGCACGGGTCCATACTCGTGGATTGCGGGACGGTAGTCGTGAGAAGTGTGGTAGTACGGAGGAGCTCTAGGCGCGGGCTGTTGGTGAAATGGAACCGAACTAGACTGGTATAGGGCCGGGTTTCGTTCAAGCGTGGTAGATGCATAATTGTATGCCGTTGAGTTATATTGGGGAGGGATGACCTGGCCTTGATAGTATTGGTGGTGAGGCACTGGCGCAGGGCTGGGTTCGGGGCCGGCTGGATTGTGGTACAGGTAATGAGCTGGAGGGCTAGGATACCGAGTGAAGGCGGGATGGGAATTGGACGTAGGAAGTTGACCGGTTACAGTTGGTTCGTATTGTATTACGGTGGATTGAGCCCTATATGTCGTTGGCTGAGGTAGTGAAGGAGTAAATTCTATGGGCGGGTTTGTTTCATGGTTTGAAAATTGTCCCACCTGGCCCTATTCCTATCAGTTTAACGAACTAAAGCATCCCTTGGCCATTGAGGAATTCTATAAAACTCACAATCCCGCCGCTATCCCCGCCGATTCGATGAGGCGGCCATGAACCAACTCCCCGTGAATAGCCACGCTTTTGAAGTGCCCGACGGACGCAGTCCTGCTTGACATCCAGCTTCATTTCCTCAATTATCTTCTTATATGATAAATTAAGCTTCCCCCTAGAGGCAGCAATAAATGCTTCGATCTCATCAACTTGCTCCGTCGTCAGCTTGCTATTTCGGCCTGGGCGGTGCTTGGGATCGCAGCTATTCGATTCGCAGGTATACTGAACCGCGCGCTGGGAGACATTGAGATGTTTAGCGATTGCCTGGTACGTGTAGCCCAGCCGTCGCAGGATCAGAATATCTCTCCGCTCTTCACGATTGAGCCGGCGGCGATGGGTTGGAAATTGGGTTGGCGTTGGGGAAGGGCTGGGCAAGTTGCCATAGTCCATGACAGGCATATTGGGATTGAAGCCCAAGTTGGGTTGTGATTCGAACTATGGTATGGGCGGAAAAATGAAACTGTCGAAACCTTCCAGCTCAGGGAAGCCAGAACAACGCCCGGGACCGCAAGCTCTGTCCAGTGGCAGTGCTCCCATCCATGATTCTGTTGAGCTCGATGCAAAAAAAACTGATCGCCAACAGCTCCGTGCTGACTCGAAAAGTTGCCATCACGTGTATTTTAGCTGCATCTGAAGCGGATTTTGCGAGGGCGCTAAGAGCACGCCGTCTCTTGTTCCTGGAAAACACGAGCCCATCGCTGGGATGCTGGGTGTCGACAACGAGATACGTAGGGCGTCGGTGGGAGTTGACGGAGGAGGTTAGAGAGAGGTGAGGTTGTTGCCCGAAATACTCTCCTCCACGTGATATCAGGGAGCCCCTGAATCTCCGGCCCGAACCCCTTTTCTCATCCACTGCTGTCACCAACTTCAACCAGCAACAGCTTTGCAAAGATATTCCCTGAGCCCAAAATAGCCATCTCTAGCCCTGAGATCGCCGATGTTTCCATGGCTGGAGCACCAGCAGCCTGCAGGCCTCCAGCCCTATCCAACCTCCAGCAGGATTCTCACGCCCGGCCAAATAACCCACCTAGACATCTCCTTGGATTTATCCATATGAGCGGCCACACGAATAGTCTCTGCACGGACATTGCCCATCAGCGGATATTTATGGACCCTGTGCGCCAGCATCCGGAACAAGAACTGATTTTGTGTGCAGTCTTTGCGAGGAAATTGTCCCCTTGATGAGAATGTTGTATCTAATATGGATGCGTTGAACAACCAATTCAACAGGACTTTTTGAGCGCAGACATATCAAAAAATCGCGCTACGATGATGTCCCCATAAATATGGTCATCCCAGCTCTAAGGTCGCCGCCGCGCTGGGCATGGAGTGTGGGGGCGGGTTACCCGCAAGCCTCCCCGCTGTTATTCAGAGGCATGGCGCTCAGCAGTCGACATGGGTATTCAGTTTATTAAGAACAGAACCACCAAAAGTCGTGGGTCGCTTGCTGGTCACGAGTTCATCCTAACGAGATTCCAGGGTATTCGAGGCCTTCGTGTGATCGATCTATGCAGCACCCACGCGCCAATTGGCAACCTGGCTGGTCTATCCCCTCATCCTCTTTTTCCGCACCAATTAGCGCGGTATGGTTAGTTGTCAGTCAACTTAGCGCGGACGGGAAGGGCGCGCCTACAACGTTTTGCCAATGCTTGGTATTCAACGTCATCCATTGGTCCTGGCGATATCGTCGCTGCATCGGAACACCCTTCTCCAAGACTGCAGGACTGCAATGACCAGATGCCTCCAGTCTATTTTGCGGATGGTATTTACGAGGATAGCCGCTCCCGTCATTCTGATTTCTAATCAAATCCAACCCCTATTTTTGCGGGTTCCACCCCTGCTCGTCAGTCCCTGCCTCAGCGTCGAACATCATCTCGTATGCCCTCCATGTCCTTTACTTCCCACAAAGCGAACCCGTTCTCTAGCGATCATTCATTGACGGGTTTCGCCGACCGGGGCGAGTGAGCGGCCCCAAATGTCATCAAGATCGGAGCAAAGAAAATCCTGACGGATTTGCCACCGACCAGCGGAATTGAATTTTTTGCCCTGCCAATAACCGGGGTTCTGATATCTGCAACTTTTGCCTTTGACTCACGGATTTTACTACATCCGACCCACACAAGGCCACAAAAACCTTGTCAGATATCGGGTCGGAGACGAGATGGAAATCTCGGCGCAAAACCCAGCCTGGCTGACAAGTGACGGGCCACCATCTTCGATGCAACATTATTTCTTTGACGCATTGTGCCATTTCGGGCTCCATATAATAATACCATCGTGTTCCTTCATTCGAGTTCTTGATATATTATTTCCCCTTACGTTCATTTTCGCCCTGGCCTGATCACCTTACGGCGTCGGCCCACTTTCCCTGACCGAGGCCGAACATTAGGGTCACATTCTTTTACGTGAAGAGGTCTTTCGCTAGCCCAGTTTTGAGACGATTCGACTCATACCTGCGATATTGACAAACTGAGCGAGAATCTCCATATATCCAGCCTCTGAGCTGTTACTGTATGCGCTACGGCGGCAGTCAAGATGAGGGATCAAGGAGATAAAATATCACCAGTGCCTTCGGCCACCAACGAGAAGGGGACAGGAGGGACAGTCGGTCGAAGCCTATCAGACCAACAATATGGCTCTAGTGAACAGGAAAAGCACCTGCAGGCCAATCTGCCTCAGCTCAAGAGGAAGCTCAAGAGCAGACATCTTCAGATGATCGCCATTGGTACGGACATCTACTTCTGCAGCGCAACACGTATCAAACCTCCTTACTGACGTTAATTACAGGTGGGACAATCGGAACAGGCCTTTTCATCGGCAGCGGTGGTGCAATCTCCAAGTCAGGCCCTGCTGGCGCCCTGATCGCATACGCTTTCGTCGGATCTATCGTTTACTCTGTTATCGTCTCGCTTGGTGAAATGGCTACATACATCCCAATCGCCGGCGCCTTTACCTCTTACGCTACTCGCTTCGTGGACCCCAGTCTCGGCTTCGCTATGGGCTGGATATACTGGTTTTCATGGGCTATCACCTTCGCATTGGAACTGACCGCTACGGGACTTATCATTCAATATTGGAATGACCAGATACCCATTGGAATTTTTATTGCCGTATTCTGGGTTTTCATTACCGGTATCAACCTGCTCCCTGTCAGTTTCTACGGCGAGATTGAGTTCTGGTTCTCGACCGTTAAAGTCCTCACAGTCGCCGGTTTCATGATTTTCGGTATCTGCATCAACGCCGGCGCAGGTCAACAGGGTTACCTAGGCTTCACGTATTGGAAGAACCCGGGCGCCTTCGCTCCTTACCTGCTCGAAGTAATTGGCGAAGACAAAGTCGCAACAGCTAAATTCATCGGCTTCTGGGCAGTCCTGGTCCAAGCCGGGTTCTCCTACCAGGGCACCGAACTCGTGGGCATCGCAGCGGGCGAAACCGAAAACCCCCGCCGCGCCGTTCCCGCCGCAATCAAAAAGACCTTCTACCGCATCCTTTTCCTCTTCGTCCTCACCATCTTCTTCATTGGCATCCTAATCCCCTACACCAACCAGGACCTCCTCTCCGACGCCTCCGACGCCTCTGCCTCCCCCTTCGTCATCGCAGCCAAGCTTGCCGGTGTCAAGACGCTACCGGGCCTAATCAACGCCGTCCTCCTCACCGTCGTCCTCTCCGCCGCAAACTCCAACGTCTACTCCGGCAGCCGCGTCATCGTCGGTCTAGCCCAGGACGGCTGCGCGCCCGCCTTCATGATGAAGACGACCAAGGGCGGCGTGCCCATCTATAGCGTCCTGGCCACGGCCGCCTTGGGTCTGCTTGGCTTCCTCAACCTGTCCAACAACGGCTCCGTCGTCTTCGACTGGTTCATGAACATCAGCAGTATCGCCGGCTTCATCTCCTGGTCCTGCATCAACGGGTGCCATCTGGCATTCATGCGCGCTCTGCGCGCGCGGAATATGAGCCGTGATGCACTGCCGTACAAGGCGCCCTTCCAGCCATTCCTAGCCTGGTACGGTCTGTTCTTTAACATCCTTATCATCATCACCCAGGGCTTCACCGCGTTCATTCCATGGGATACCTCGTCGTTCTTCATTTCGTACGTCAGTTTGATGCTCTTCGTGGTGCTATACGCCGGCCACAAGCTATTTTTCCGAACGGGTTTTGTGAGGCCAGAGGAGGCGGATTTGGACACGGGCCGGATGGAGTTCGATGCGGAGACTTGGGAGACTAAGCAGCCAACGACGTTCTGGGATCGAGTTTGTCATCGGTTTACTTTGATGTTTTGCTGATTGTAGATGAATCTTTTGTGGCCAGAGGGCTCTTTCTTCGGCTATCATCTCCACATTCGCATTTGCATTTGCATCTACTATATATATTCTTTATTTTACCCTGTTATTTTGCTGCATTTTAGCTCTTTCCTCTTTTCTTTTCCCTTCTTTCACCCTCCTCTTTATCTACTCCATCCTGTACATGCATTGCGTTTCTGTATATATACTCCATCAATGTCCCAGACTTGCTCTTTCCAATCTTTTTTTCTGCGATTAAGCGTCCCAGCTACCCATGGCGAGTACGTCTATTGTGTTAAAAAAATCATGCTTTACATACCTCTCCCATATTTTTTGTAGATAACAAAACCAAGCTTGTCATGCAATGATTGGATCCCTCAAGCACTATACTTAGCACTCCAAAGCCATTAAGTTGCTGGAGCGGATAGCCCATTCACTGTCAGGCATCTAATCTGTGGATGGAAAAGTCATTAAGCCTGGAAATGGCAAGGATAAGCCCAAGAAGAGGGGGATAGAAGTGATAGTTGGCTATCAAAAGCAGCTTTATATGATGCTGGAAATGCGGAAGATCACTACAAGGGGGAAATGTAAGTCAATCGTGGCCCTTTGACTGGTACAGGTGACTGGTTGATATCTCTCTTCTCCCTCTTTCATTATAAATTTAACACCAAATAAGAATCCCATGGCCTCATGTGCACCCCATAATGACAACACTGTTAAGTTACTACCCAGGTTGCTTGTTGGTCGCCATCAGGAAGCATTGCACCTGCCCACCCGACAGAACCACTGACCCATCAGACGTTGATTAGAACTAAGCAGTAACGCCATCGTATTTCAAGCAGGCAGTCATGGAAATCTAGGGCTGATTCAGCCCAGGCGTCTGAGGCAACTCGCATGCCTCTTGTCTTATTCGCCTCTTCGCTTTGTTAATACCACTGTTCTCGCGCCCTACATTTGCCCTGCTTCTGGATTCTGGGGTCTTTCTTGAGATTCAGGGCCTGAGTGGCCCTTACAGGGGCGCCAGAGGCGTCGGTGATGCTTACACGGCGGTATTTGGCGCAGCAGATGTTTCGCCTTGCATAAGTTTGATGCATGGACAACTGTCGGTCGATTTGAACTGCATCAGACTCGTATTGCCAAGCAAGCTAGGGGAAGCTACGCGCCAGGCCAGGCGTAAACTGGGAGAGGGGAGGGGGAGGGGAGGGCGACCAGGACACAAGAAGAGCTTCTCCCCAGTGAGACCCCCCCCCCCCCCCCCCCCCCCCTCTCTCGCCCTCTAGAGACCCCCCCCCCGTGCCCTCCGTTTCTATCAAAATCCCCCTCTCCTCTTTTC